>MJUU01031422.1:47636-58694 GCA_002080025.1 Modiolus philippinarum | reverse complement strand
CCCCCCCCCCCCCCCAAAAAAAAAAAAAAAACAGATTTGAACACATTACTGAAAATAATTTGAATTGACTGGATGGCCATTTCAACAATTTGTGCCTCATCACAAGTCCTCTTGTCACTATTAAAAAAAGTATGTCTACTTGTCACCTTTTTGGAAGACATTCAGCTGTAGTAAATTTGGCTGCAAATTAAACATTACTTGTCATTTATTAAAGCACACTTTTCATATAATCTTAATTTCTGACCCAAATTTTAACCTTTACTTTAATTCTAAATTTTTTTTCTAGCCTACTAAGTTACAAGTATGAACAGAAATTACTTGTAGACTCTGCAATTATTTACCCAAGAAAAATAAGTTGATAGGAGAAAATTATCCATTAATTGCATTTTTGGGGTTAATTAAAGAAAGCACTATGAATACCCGCAAACATACAAAGTCATCAAAGAATAATTATCAAAATCAAAATGTTTTTGTTTTTGGTCAGACATTTTCAAATGAGGCTTGAATTTTGTTTGCAAAAAAACCCTATATATAATATGATTTCAATATCATTGATGTATATATTTCTGACAATCACTATACTGCATAATTAAAATGTAAAATTTACAAGATTTAATCATAGTTCTGATATACATTGTACTACATAAAAAAATATGTGAATATAAAGGACACATGGAGTAAATTCAGTGTTATTTAAACCAGGAGAGTATATCAAACCAAAAGGACCAAAATCATAATGACATTGTATATATATTTTAAAACAGACATATTTTAAAAATATTTGGGAGCTCATTTCAGCTAGTCTATTCTCCTTGTCCAAGGATATATATTTAACAGGGATGCACCTTCATGTCTGAGTCTATATGGACACCTGGGCCCCTAGCAAATGGACATTGGTAGCCAAGCTGTATATTGTACTAGCCCAGTGCTATGTGCATGTCTAACCATAAATGTCAAAAATTTTGGTAGCCAGCTGGGCTACTGGTTCAAAATATTTAGTAGCCCAGGCAGAATTTTACAGGCCGTGGGCTACTGGGCCCCTGGGTAGGTTCATCCCTGTCATTATTAGCAGGACCAAGTGGCCTAAGACCCATAAAATTTAGGCTAAGCTCCAATTTGTGTACCAGTAGCCCAGCATGCTACTAAAATACCCCTACTTTTGTTGTCACTGTAGTTTTAGGGTTTACAGAATTATGGGTTGAAGTACTGAAATTTTGATAATGTCAGGGCCCAACTAGCACCACCTGATCAGCCATATGTGATATATGTTGTTTTTCTTCTTCAAATTTTGCAAATTTATCATTATTTTAAAACAGATTTTCTTTTCCGGCCGACGGTCAAAGCTCAAGGGGTCACACCATAACATAGCAGTGTTGCCGTTGGACCGGTACCCATCCGTCTTTCCCTTTGATTTCTTCAGGATTATAATCACTATGATACAATTTATAATCATATGAACATAGCAATAAACACAGACAGGTAATATGACAAACTGTCATAAATTTTACAGGGGGCAAACGAACAAATTGAATGTGTTTTATGTCATCAAGGTCAAAAAGTCGCCGTTTTGCACAACGTTTTAAGCTAGTACAAATAAATAACTCAAGTGGGAACCACATTTCGTCAACTAACGGTTTTATCCAATAATGACATGTCCCGCAAAAGACATGTCTCCACCGATTTGTTTTAGACAATTGAACAATTTATGATTAATCCATTTGCCCTCTCGCCCACTTCGTCTGCTGTTTTGCTTCCATCCTTCCCATAATGCATCTGGCCGATCTCCCCATAAAGCGGAAGTTGTCGAAACTACGAAGTGGCTTATTGTTCAAGCCGCCGCCACCAACACTGGAAACCCTATCCCTAAGTCTCGACTCCACAACTTCTCATCATAGACGAGATAATAAATAGTACGTGTTAAATTTGACATACTGAGTACCATCTTGAATGAAAGCAAAAGCAACACATTTGTTTTTTCTGCCTTTTTGTAAAAAAAAAGGTCTAATTCTAATCAATGTCCAATGTAGGAATCAAACTGGAGCAATTGACCAAGCTATGTAAAGGACCTTTCACACAAAATACCTGTAAAATTTGTTCCATTGCCTAAAGAAATGTCAGAAGAGATCATCAAAGAACTTTCAAATAAGGTATATTCCAGCTGTTCAAAAAGTTACAGATGAAATGTCAGTCCAAATAAAGGAACAACTAAATGCCTAGTGACAGATATAGCCTATACTGTAAAATATAAATTGTAATTTGTATATTGTGTGTATTGATTTCTAAATTTACATATTATCTTACGTGTCGGGATCTGCTACTTCAACCCAACCATCAGGTAAAGGGTACTTCCTTAACATTCTGTCCCTCTTCCTTATCATTTCTGTATCTTTATGAAACTCCTTCATCCCCCATCTTTCCTTACAATAGTCTACACATGTGTGGTATTTATTTTCTCTATTCGGACATGCCGGAACATGATGAACGAGGGGTCCATCATCACCTTCTTCCTCCTCCTCTTCCTTGGCTGGTTCAGGTTCATCGGCTGGTTTGGATAATTCTGCTTCTTTCACTGGGTCATCATAATCTTCAGCAAATACTTCCTCTATTTCATCAGCTGATTTGTGAAAAAAAAATTAAATGGCATTAAAAGCATGTAGCTTAACTATACTATCAAAAGCTTTACCATGTAAACATATTCTATCGGAGTTTTATAAACAATAATTTTTATATTTTCAGTCTTTGAAAAAGGCATGCATGAAATAATTTCGAATTGAGTTGCTACAGCATTTTTCTGGTGCAATTCTTGATATATAAATTTATTGTAAATACTCCAGTCTATGGCTTTCTGTATTCAAGGGGGAAGGTCAACTCATTCTACTATCCAGAAACATTCCGGAAATGAACAACTGGAAATCTGTGTATAATAACGTAAGGTAATATTTAAAAAAATAATATCCTCTTAATCTTCCGACTAAAGTATGAAAAGCAAGCTTTTCCAAAATCATACTGCACTTAGAGATAATTGCTTCCTTTACACAAATACATGTAGAGTTGACCTTGGGGTCAAACGGAGAAAGAAATGTCTGCTGCGTACTGAGAGCAAAGGGAATAAATTCTGTTTATCACAATGCTTGCTCTATTATTAGTCAAGGTTCGCTAGAAGTATAATTTATCGTTATTTTTATCAAGGAAGAACATTTCCAACCAATTTGGTTCACCCCACAAAACAAAATACAAATTATCCACTATCAAGCCCATCTGAAGTCGGCAACCAGTTTCCAGTAGATTTGGAGTAAACATGGTGGTAAAAACGAAACTGGAAATCTAAATGCTATGAACAATCGTGAATTATGTGACTGCCAGAACTCAAAGTTGTTAAAAGATAAGATTATATTATATAAAATAATTTGTTACTTGTTAAATAATTTACATGGACATCAGCCTTAAAATTGCGTAATTTGGTTTTGTTGGGTCAAGGTAAATCTTTGTGAATGACAACCTACAAATAGCACGCTATAAATAACTTTTTAAAAAATAGCTTCAGAGAAAATCAATATTCACAAATTCTTGCAGGGAATATTTCAGTATAAATCATTCCATAAAAGCATTTTATTATTTTTTTAAAATGATGCCACGCTCAACAGACAGTGAAATTCTTTATCGAATAGGATATAACTTCTTCATTTTTTAAGTTAACATCTTCATGAATGTGTTTTATCTTAGAGAGCTTTCCAATAGAATAAAAATTCATTTTTTGTTGAGATAATAATTTGACAATCCTGAAATGACTCGGTGAATATTTTGGAAAAGACCACGTTCATGGCATTAGATCTTTTGACTCCTATTTTTGTCACAAATAATACGTCAATGCCTATTTTTCAGGGGAATCCTCTAAAACTGTATTTTGATTGGTCATAAAAATTGAAATTCCATGCTTTAATTTCCAGCATGTAAGTATGAGAATCTACGGAGGCTTAAGTATTGAAAGTAGACGTGTTTAACCCACTATTCTCGGTCGAATGGAAATTTAGGAGATATTTTCACATGGTATATGTTTCGTCCAAGCTACATATGTATTCATTTTTTTATTTCTTTTTTATTCGTGGCAGTTAATACATGCAGAAATTCTATTTTTGAAAGGGTGGTCACATAAAAACCGGTTTTTTATTTGTGGCAGTTAATTCATGCGGAAATTCGATTTTTGAAAGGGTGGTTACACGAAAACCGTTCGTCATTTTCAGCATTACAATGTGTATATTAGCCAAAAATTGAAATTTTTAAAGAGACAAATAAGACACTAAAACTCCGACAATTCTAGTGGAAGTCCGACTTTCACCGGCATTTATTGATTGACCCAACATCAAAGAAAAATACCTACTATTTTTATATTGAAATTTCACTGATCATTTTGTCGGACAAACACCGGCAATGCCTGTGAATTCCGCTGTGACAAGGGTAAAAATTGTCGGTCCACAGTGATTTTTAACTGAATGTCTCTGCGTGTACTGTAATGTGTATTGTTTGACAAAATGGTTTAAACGCAAAATTTAACCAAAGTCACTCAAGCAAAAAATGTAAGTCATAGACACCTAATTGATGATGAATTGGCCAGTACCCATAAAGTGAAATGTTGTGATGTAATACTGTAAGGCAGCATGCATAGTTGCTGAACATGTACCTAAATGCAAAATTTAACCAAAGTCACTCCAGTGTGAAATGTAGGTCATGGACACCTAATTCTTAGAGGTTTGGGTTGTACTCATAAAGGTGAATATTATGATGTAATACCATAAAGATATCATGTATAATGGTTAATGAGAAATAAACCTAAACGCAAAACTTAACCAAAAACCAAAGTCACTCAAACCATGTACAGTAAGTCATTGAAACTTAATTCTTAGTGTGATGGGTAGTACTCATAAAGGTGAATGTTATGAGCCATTAGCACATGACATTGGGATTTTCTTTTGTTCTCAGCTATGCAATAACCGGGGAAAATTTGACCTCAAAATGGTAAGAGACCCATCATATCTGTCACATACTACTTAAAAACCTCATGTTGAGAGGAATCCAAAAGTACAAATCTGATTAAAATCCAATGAAAATTATTTAGATTTTACATATTTAGAAAAATTGCTTTAAAATTTTCAAGCAAACATTGTTTTTACAATAAAAAGTTACTTTTATATACAATAGCACAAGGTAGAAAGAAGATTACCCTGTCACAAATTGAATGTGGCCGGAATTTTCTTCATTCCCATAGCAAATATAAACACAAAATTCAAACCCTCACAATTCAGTAAAAAAAAGTCCAACTGTAACAGAAGTATATTACTATTCTCAATAAAGGGTTACGCCGAGCGTAGCATGATACAACCGCAGCATGTCGTCCACTGAAATTTGAAAAAGTGTAATTTAAAGTGAGTATGGACATAGGAAAGAGCTTGACACAATAATTAGATGGACGCAATAAGGAGATTTACCGAGTAATTAGCTGGACACAAACCAAGGAAAATAAAAATTAGCCCTTATGACTCCTTATGATTCCTCTTNCAACTTAATTCTAGAAGCAAGTTTAAGGTTTTTTAAAAAATTGCCCTAAGGGCAACATCAAGGTCAAAATGGCAACAACTACGGTACCATCAGAAAGCTCTCATCAAAAGATCGTCACATACCAAATATGAACACCCTACCTCTTACAATCTTAATTCAAGAAGCAAAGTTAAAGTTTTTAAAAAATTGCTCCCAAGGAAAGGTGAAGGTCAAAATGTCTACAAATATGGTACTGCTAGAAAGCTCCCATCATAAGGAAGTTACATGTCAAATATAAACACCCTACCACTAAAAGCCTACCTTCTAGAGGCAAGGTTAATGTTTTTCAAAAATTTCCCTCAGGGCAAGGTCAAGGTCAAAATGTCTACAAATATGGTACCACTAGAAAGCTCTCATCATAACGAAGTTACATACCAAATATAAACACCCTACCACTAAAAGCCTACCTTCTAGAGACAAGGTTAAAAGTTTTTCAAAAATTGCCCTTCGGGCAAGGTTAAGGTCAAAATGTCTACAAATATGGTACCACTAGAAAGCTCTCATCATAAAGAAGTTACTTAGCAAATATAAACACCCTACCACTAAAAGCCTACCTTCTAGAAGCAAGTTTGAGTTTTTCAAAAAGTGCCCTCAGGGAAAGGTCAAGGTCAAAATGTCTACAAATGAGGTACCGCTAGAAAGCTCTCATCATAAGGGAGTCACATACAAAATACAAAGACCCTACCACTAAAAGCCTACCTTCTAAAGGCAAGGTTAAAGTTTTTCAAAAAGTGTCCTCAGGGAAAGGTCAAGGTCAAAATGTCTACAAATATTGTACCGCTAGAAAGCTCTCATCATAAGGGAGTCACATACCAAATACGAACACCCTACCACTAAAAGCCTACCTTCTAGAGGCAAGGTTAAAGTTTTTCAAAAANCAAAAATACCCAATTTTACCCCTTTTTGGCCCCTTTTTCTGAAACGGATGGGGCCATAAACCCGAAATTAAAACCCGGGATAGCCATTATGCCAACAAACCACATACTGAAATTTGAAGATGATCCGTCCACTAGAAACAAAGTTATGCTGGCCACAGATGCCGACGCCGACGACTGCGCCATAACATAATACGACCGCAAAATTTTTGCGGTCGTATAAAAAACAATTACAATTTACGAAAATAGTGACTTGTTTGAGGCAAGGCAAGCCAATGTGATGATAACTCAATCATAGGCTGCAAGCTCGGCTGCAAGGTTCACAACTCGAACAATCATTAACCTTCTGAGGGAGTTTTAGCTCTTAATGGTCATGAAAGCCTTTGACAAATTAATCATTTTCAATGCACAAATCAATTGCTAACTTCAGACATCAATAACTTACTTTATTTATGTATAAAATCCCTCAAATTTACAAAAATATTATTTGAACTTTACCCACGCGAATAAAAATGGCGATACTAAAAAACATGACCGGAAACAGATACGCATTATTTCCATGTAATGAGCGAAGTCGCTGGTGACAACACATACTTACAAAGACTTTACTAGAAGAGTCTTGTCCCGTTAGCTTTATACAGTCCCTGTATGAAGGAAAGTTGATTTATTTTTATTCTTTTTATTATTAAACGCTCAGCGGGTTCTCAAGCCTCAAATACTGGCGGCGAAGCCTTGGCTTGTGTCACGACTGACAGCCATTTTTTTTCAAAATGTTCGATGACATACCCTTTAGCAACCATTTTGTCATGCGCACAAAACTTCAACAAAATGGCGGCGACCGACTGGTAAAATGCAAACTACCCTTATTAATCAATATTTCTAATTCAAATTTTCAAAACACCACTATAAGTAATTAAGGAAAACAATTTATTTTTCGGTTTAGAAATATGTCGATTAAATAAAAGTAGTTAAAGAAGTTCTGATGTGCCCATATCATGCTTGTTGTAATTAATATGAGGTGATAGTAGAGTTGCCAATCTCTATAATTATATGTCGGGATTATTCTCAACAAGGACTTATAATATAAGTTGTTCTTTGTTCTTCGCTGTCTTATTGAAAAAATATGTTAATTCTGGTAATAAGAAATTATATGTGTGTTTTGTTGACTTTCATAAAGCCTACAATGTGTCCAACATTATAAATATCTAGGTATATGGATGTCTTCTTCAGGGAAGTTCAACATGAGGTTGCACACGTTGTTGTGCTAGGTATACCCCCACTCATTGAAATAAATCATCCAAGCAGTAGCTGAGAAAAGTGTGGCGAAAATTTTCACTATGTTCAATAAAGGGAAAAATGACAAAGTCCTGCCAAACAGGAAGTTGATATCATAAGGCAACCAAAATGGGAGACCACACATTCCCCCTATATATAAGTCAAATACCAAATTTGAAATAAATCGGCCCAGCAGTAGCTGAGAAAAGTGTGACGAAAATTTTCACTATGTTCAATAAAGGGAAAAATGGCAAAGTCCCGCCAAACAGGAAGTTGATATCATAAGGCAACCAAAATGGGAGACGACGCATTTCCTACATATATAAAGTAATATACCAAATTTGAAATAAATTGGCCAAACAGTTGCTGAGAAAAGTGCGACGAAAATTTTCACTATGTTCAATAAAGGGAAAATGGCAAAGTCCCGCCAAACAGGAAGTTGATATCATAAGGCGACCAAAATGGGAGACAATGCATTCATCTATATATAAAGTCAAATACTAATTTTGAAATTAATCAGCCAAGCAGTTGTTGAGAAAAGTGCGACGAAAATTTTCACTATGTTCAATAAAGGGGAAAAAATGGCCAAGTCCCACTAAACAGGAAGTTGATATCATAAGGCAACCAAAATGGCAGATGACACTTTCCCCCATACATAAAGTCAAATACCAAATTTGAAATAAATTGGCCCGGCAGTAGCTGAGAAAAATGCAATAAACTTCGGACGGACGACCCACTCACGAATAATATAATGAAGCCAGACATCAGCTATATAATAAAGCATTAAAATCTAATTATAAATCATACAAAGACTTAAAATGTACTGATCCTTCAGTTAGTACTCTTTTACATTTGTTTAATCATATGATTAAACCAACTGTTACATATGGATCAGAAGTATGGGGCACACCTACCAGCTAGTCCCTACATAGAAATACTAACATATATGATATATATATAAAGACTTGGAATTGGAGAAACAAAATGTCAAATTTTGTAAATATTTGCTTGGAGTAAATCAAATAAGTACTAATATAGCAGTACTTTCAGAGCTTGGAAGGTTCCCTCTTTACATTTTTCTGTTCTGGCACAGGGCCCAAAATCAGCCAGTGAACTCTCTTCTATTCAAAAGTCTCCATGAGATTAAACCATTGTTGTGACGTCATCTATTGTATAAACTGTGGATTCTTTTTAAAGAACCCACGGCTTCCCCTCTATTGTTTTCTCCAATTTAAAGTTTATAAACGTCCCGAGAGAAATATATGTTTATTACATTTCACTGCGATCTGATTGTCCGATTAAGCGAAGTATTTTTTCACATCGAGTGTTGTGACATTGCACTGGCCTTTTTGACTTTGGGGGGGGGGGGGGGGTGCTGGAATTTTAACCAGAATTGGGAATCTTTCTCGACAGCATGCTACTAGTAGGAAATTTGTTGTTTGTTGAGCAAGCGTGTTTTTTTTCTAATGAACAGCATGAGGGTTAGATCATTTTTTAACCAAGGTGCTAGTGTCACAGATTTTTTTTAGCATAGACGGGGGCCAGAAATCACAAACCAACTCCTGAAAATCGACTGGTCCATGCTTTACTTGGTGGGTTATAGCAACTACAGTAATGTATATATTGTACATGTTGCAGAAGCTGGCAACATCGTAATTTCTATTTCCTTCAAGTACAACTAGGTTCAAAATATATGTCTGATAAATGTGCGGAAATGATCATTTTAATTTCGAAATACACAATGGTTACATTAATAACTACAAAAACAAGTTTTGTTGGATGGAGTAATGGAAAAAAAAGCCGTATTTGCGATCGCTTAATATTGTTGAAATCTAAGGAGTATCTCCCTAGTGCAAAGCTCTGTCCTTCGCTGATACTTGGTTTTCCGTTTAGATCATATTGGTTATTTGTTCTCTGTCATATTTTAAACATTTTTTAGTTTATGGTCTTCCAAATGTTTATGTTATGAAGAGACATAAATTGTCGAAATGGCCATATGCAGAAACAAAATTAGCAGTAAGTTCGGTATTAAGTTATTAGCTATATATTTACATTACATTCCAACTTTATTAAAGTCCATGTGAATCAAATAAATTTAATAAATATAATTCTGTTCTTGCTTTAACAGGGGCGAACCCAGGGTGCTACTCATGAGTGCTGGGGGGGGTTTCACAACATCAAATAACTAATTTTATAATCTTTTACAAGTTCCCTCCAGTTATCACTTTATACAAATTCTGCATTCAACTGTGGTGAAAAGCACAGTCATAGATAACGGGCTCACCAGCTGTGCTGGGATATCTATTTCTTCCAGAATATTGGGTAGAAGGGAAATTAATTAAATGAAATATCCAGTCTGTACATATTTTCTGTAAAACTGAGCTGCTTATTAAGAAAAAAGTTCTTTGACAAAGCAAAATCTTTAAATATCAATAATAGGGGATAATCCCGGCTGGATCCCGGAGTCCATTTATGTGCATTCCAGATTCCTATCAGTGGAGCTCGGAACCCTAGCTTTGGAGCCCTGAACCCTAGTATTAGAGCCTGAAACCCTGTGGTGTAGCCAAGGTTCCAACGTTCAAAAACGGTTGGAACCCAGGAGTCCAGATCCCATGTTATTCCCCAATCATCGCACATTTGAACTGAAAGTTTTTGGCAATTCTCTTGTTAAACAAGAATTTTAGTAGATCGTGGCCTAAGCAAAGAAATAAAAGGACTTTAGAATTAAGATTGGACTTGAAGTTTATACTCCTAGTTCAATTATTTTAATGTGCTATACTGTTTAGGAAAAGGTAACATTAAGCCATAATAAAAAAAATATCCTAGATTCTCATCCACACTCGCCTTGATTTTTTGACACGCCCGAACAAATTTATTTTGATTTTTTTTTGCCAAATTTTGGTACCTTTCTTTTATAATGAAAGCATTTTCACAAAATTTGGAAAAAAAGAGAAATGAAATTTGCCCACCCGCCAAAATTTTTTGAAAACTAGAGAATGTGTCTATAAGACACGGATGCCCCGCCGACAAATTTTTCATAATAGATAGCCCAAGTCAATCGGGCATAAAAATTAGTTCCCGGTCACTGAATCATGAGGAATTACCTTTACAGATGATTGTTCAATAAACTTTTGTTGAATAATGGAAAGTAAAAAAAATACCATACTAAAAGCTGTTAAACATTAAATATTGGACAAGTTATAAAATTATCCATGAATTATGTAGTATTCACCAATTAAACATGTTTGAAATGGGCCTAATGCAAAAGTTTAACAAAGTCATTCAAGCAGAAAATAAATGAAAAGTCACTAAAGCA
>MJUU01031422.1:27968-41598 GCA_002080025.1 Modiolus philippinarum | reverse complement strand
AAAAAAAAATAAATGAGAATCTATGAATTAGTTTATTATGGCAGTATATTAGAGTTTTATGTATGATTTGTACTAATGACACATAAATTGCCGAAATGGTAAGAATTGCTGAATGTAACAAAAAGAAAAGAGGCGTAATATATTATAAAAACGAATATGACATTTTTAATAAACATACTAAATAAACAAACCTTTACTGCTTTCGTTTTGAAAAAAAGGTCACAAGTGCCGGGGGAAGGATCCTTAACCCAGCCAGCCCAAACCCCCCCCCCCCCCCCCCCCCCCCCCCNNAAAAATAGTAATGGTGGATTACATGATACCCCGCATGTTTCACAAAATTTCGAAGTACATGTATCAAGGGGCATAACTCCAGAACCCCTTGGACCTCTGAACCCATATTCGAACTCGACCTGAGTTTTGTGGTGAACAAACTACATACCAAGTTTGAAGACTGTATGTTATTCCATTCAAAAGTTATCAGTCGGAAACCTTCGGGGGACGGATGGAGTGACAGAGGGACAGACGGACGGACGGACACACGACTGAGGGTATCACATAATACCACGCCACTAGGTGTGGCGGGGTATAAAAATTGATGAAGTCTTTTCACATGTTTCCGTTGAAAAAGTTTTTGTATGGTGGAACTCTATCAATAAGTAATATAACAGACGTTTCAAATACGTACAGCTCAGTGAATAGTCATTTTGTCAATAAGATTCTATAATATATACAAGTAAACATAATGTTTCTTTCCTTTTTTCATTTTTTAAAAATTTATTTCCAATAGGAAAAGTGACTCAATTAACCCTTTACCACTCAGAACTTTTCGTGAAAATATGCCGTTTTTGAATGTTTGCAAATTTATGTAAATAATATGCAAATGAGCTGGATGCTGATAAAGATACCTATTGTATTTTATAAAGGCAAGTATGCAGTTCTGGGGTAGGACGGCATGAGAGGAAAATTGGGGAGGGGTGGAGAGGGCGGGTCGAGGGAAACCACCCACCCCTTTGAAAAAAGTGCTAATTTTGGCATTTTTTCGTTCTAAAATCAGAATTTGACAACCGGAAGTGAAGTAAATCTTCTGAATTAGTGATATAGGAATAAAAGTCATTTTGGAGGAGTTTATCAATGTGTAAACGCGGCCGACTCACTCACAAACTAAATAAAGTCCGAAGGACTTTATGTAAAGTTTGTGAGTGAAAGGCCGCGTTTACACATCCATAAACACCTCCAAAATTACTTTTATTTCTTATAATTCCAATTCCTTGCACTTAAAACAAAGTTGTGTCTGAATTTGACGTATTCATTCACTGCCCTATTTTATGTTGGAGCGTAGTAATCGACAAGAAGCGTTTATCGAGAAATAACTTTTTTGTTTTTATTGACGTTGACCAATGAAATTAGGCGTTACAAAACCAATTGGAATTATTGCATGTTAAACTTACGAGTCTTGTGCCTCCATTGATGGCAACCGGTAATCGATTCAATAACACTTCCGGTCTACATAAATGTTTATGGAGAGCCAAATCTCCACAAAATAGTCATTTTTTCCAATTTTCGAGTTTAATGACCTCTGGTGACCCCAAACCGCATTCATACCGATCTTCTTTATCTTGTTCACAGAGATCACTTATGTGACATTACTTTCTGACTAAAAGAATAGTTCTTACTTACACAGTGACAGAGAACCAGTCTTCCTTTCATGCCCACCCCATGAAAACTGACCGATTTTTGTCTTTGAAAAATTCGCTTGGGGTTTGATAGTGCTCAATTTTTCCAAATATGACTGCAATACTACATTGCTGCTAAAAATGACAAGAACAGAGTCCAAGTGTTCTGATGAGCCGAGTTTGATGACATTCTGTAAAGTATGGAGGACCATATCGAACATTTAAGACAAAGCGACCCTAGAGGCGTCCAGAGACGCTAGTGAGTGGTAAAGAGTTAAACAAATATAACCAAAAATTACCCTCTTCCTTTCCCTACAATTTCCTCGTTCATGTATTACACTGGGGTTAAAAATATTTAAATGTGTTTTTTTTTTGCAGAAAGTATTTCATTATACAGACAAAACTTATGTTTTTTTCTCTCTCCTTAGTTCTTCTTTGAAAAGGTTTAGAGGTTCAACAGTATTCACTGACATTTTTTACTGAATTTAATGCCCTTTTGATTCACTTTGAAAAATACATGTACCACAATTGAAGTTTATCTGAGTATTAGATATCGGTTAAAACAACCTTATCCATATAATTCTTCTTTGATACTGAGTGAACTTTCGTTCATAAAGACATATATAGTACGAAGATAACAATGCAGTAATTAGATAGGTGATAAATCCTTTTAATCTCTTGATTACATAAATGTCTCAACAATGGTTTAAGTAAGAGAAACAATGGCCAAGTGTGAATTCATGATAAACAATCCACTCGCCTCCGGCTCGTGTATTCTTTTTCACGAATTCAAACTTGGCCATTGTATCTCCTTTACGTATCCAATTACACGAAAAGGGAATATATAGTTGGTTTTCCACTGTAAGTTCATTTGGTAATAAGCTTGGTATTGACCTCAATCACTGTAAATCACTTAAACATTCCATCTTAAAAATACAATTGAAAAAGCATGTAAAGTTAAATTTTAATACTACATGGGACAAAATAAGAGATTCATATATAAAATCCAATTCTGGGAAACTTGATACATACTTTGAAATTAAGAGGAATTTTTGCCTTTGAAAAGTACCTGTCACTAAAAAATTTTTCATTTAGAAGAGCAATAGCCAAATTCAGAATAAGTGCTCATAAACTAAGAATTGAGACAGGAAGATATGATAAGAAAAGAAGCCCAGAGGGTAAACTAATTAAAAAAAGAGAGAGGTACGAAAGACTCTGTACACATTGTAGTAGTAATAAAGTGGAGACTGAAGTTCATTTTCTAATAGAATATGTTCTCTTTATGAGAATGAGAGGAGTTCTTTATTTAAAACTATGATTGATACAACAATGAACTTTTCTAAATTATATCATGTATATAATATAGACAAATTTTTTTTGATGATGAATAATGAAAATATTGAAATTATGAACAAATTAGGAGAATATATACATGAAAGCTTTTTGAAAAGACTAACATGAGTAAAAACTGATATTTGAATTGATATTTAATATATTTATATTTAGTTCCAAATCTTTTATTTTAAATTATATAGAATTCTGGTAATTCCAGAATTGTTTCAACAATTCCCGGGTAGTCTATTTACCGAAATGGATCGAAATGTACCGAAATGGACCAAAATGAACCGAAATGGAACCCAACTGAACCACAAAGGAACCGAGATGAATCGAAAATGGAATAAGAATGGAGCAGAACAGACCGAAATGTTGTGATATGCAGCAATAAACAAATAAAAAACAATAAATAAATAATGAAATAATTTTTAAAAATAGAAATAAAATATAATCACATTTAACAAAAACTATTTAATCACACTTTGGAATTTTCCATTTGCAACATCATTTATTTACAGTCATTGGAAAAAATATCTTGCAGATAAAATTGGTATTCATGACAAAGAACGACAGAAAATTATAGGTGAACTGTTCATTGGATCGAACAGAATCTGGAGCGAAGATGACCCAGATGTGATAAACACAAGAATTGAACAATTAGTGACCAGTCTGGTAAATTTACCAGGTACATTTGTCGTATAAAAGAGTTTTTTCTCGAAAAGTGCACAGTACCGATATCTGTACTTGAACAGGAAATATCTTAGACCAAATTGCGAAAGCTCAAACTTCGTGCTTAAAGTGAAAACTTCCTGGAAACAGTTGAAACTAAAAGATCTTATAGACAAAGTAGACAACCTTGTGCAGTCTAGATATGTAGACATTAGTAAAGCGCCGACAGGTCGAGGACAGTATTACCTGGAGCCCTGCTTCAAACACAGAGAATTGTCATACGATGACTGGGTACTGAAAACTAAGGATCAGCGGCAAAACATATTTAAAACATTTATGAAAGATTCAGGACGTACGTATGGCTGACATTTCTAAATCCACGGGTGGGAGAAAATGCGTCCTTCTGGTGGTAAAATACAAAATCAGCAAAAGAGAAAACGGTTGTACAACTTGTGACATCGGTTTTTACCCGTTTCAGCGTTATCGTTTTTGTTAAGTGGACAAGCACTAAATGAACAGTAAATTAATTATACACGAGATTACACCATGCAGAGAAATCGATTTGTTGCAAAAAAAAAATCAAAACAAAACAAAATACCGAAGTGAGAAAGCAATAAGTTGCAAAAAAAAAAAACAAACAAACAAAACAGAAACAAAAACCTAGTTGCTGTCACTGAATTTGTCATTTCCTCATTGCTTAACCACTAAAGTTCTTTGTCTTCCCCATTTCTGTCTTTAATCTCCTCATTCTGGTCTATAATAACTACATTTTGGTATTTAATAGAGTCCATTTCGGTAATTCATGTCTCCATTTCAGTTCCACTTCGGTACATTTTGGTTCATTTCGGTACATTTCGGTAAAAAGACCAGCCCAACAATTCCGGTACACATATTTGTACCAGAATAGATGATTTGCCAGTTACTAAAGTTCTTGTCAGTTCCAGTAAAATTTTGTGATTTTTGGTCAAACCTTCAAAGGGAAGTTACTCCTACACCGGACAAACAAACATTATACATGCACATTTGTTTTAAAGTACGGTCTTCGTGCTTAGCCAGTCTGGACAAAGTAATTCCCGAGATTCTGCAGTAAGTTAGTATATTTTCGAATCTTTAATACTTTCTTAATCACTGAGAAAACAGTTCAAGTTAGTCCAGTTGTTTATTTTTATTACTTAAAACAAATAGCACTTGAAAGCATGGTAAGCGCTTTTCGGGATTGGGTTTTGAATTGTGTTGCTGACTAAATTTCTGCTAAAGATTAAACTTTCATAATTTTTTTATTAAAAATGCTTTATTTTTTGGTTGGTTTTCACAAGCAGGGAACCATTCTGTCTCCTTGAGATTTGTCAAAAAGTGTCCTCCCTTTTGGGTTTTGCTAAATTCATTCTGTTGATTGCAGAACTGGCAAATGGTCTATTGTGTTCATATTCTTCACTTTATCCTATTTGGATTGATTAGCTGGTCCTTTCTCCTGACAAGTTGTTAAATGTGTCAATCGTGTCATCAATCAATAGATGTGTAAACTTTACAAGGACTTGCAAGGCGTATGTAATGTATATGTGTTATGCTGTTATGAGAGATGGGGTGTCGGTATTTCGTGTATCCCGAGCCCGAGCCCGAGACGGTTTTCCACGAGCTGGGAAACAAAAAACATATTAACTATCTTATTTCACGCTTTTTTCGACAATTTTTTGTTTCTTTTCAAGTAATTTGATATTTATTTACATTTTAATGGTAATTTGATTTAGGTTCTGTATTTTGTGACAATAAATAGATAAAAAACTATTGCAAACTCGGTATTTCGTGTATCCCGTCTCGGGAAGGGAAGTAACTCTTGTTTAAATTTACCTGGATGAAACCGGTAAAGTACGGGTCCAGAGAAGACCACTTTCAAAATATGAACGTATTTTTTAGTTATCTTTTTCTACTTTATTTATTGTTTAAAGTTTCTTTTAGTTTTTTTTTATTATTTTAGTTTAGTCAGAGACATTTAAATACGTGTTTTATATGTCTCTGGTTTAGTTTAGTTTGTTTGTTTTTGTTATCTTTTTACTTAAGTTTATTTTCTATTTTTCTAATTTGTTTATTTTATTTATTTATTCATATACTTTTTGTTTAATATAACAACTAAATACCGAAGTAACTTTCAATTTGAGCTGGATGGCCCAGCATGAGACATAATGGTAGGACAAAAAATAACTCTTTAGATGCACCCACTAGAAAATGCCCCAAATGAATATTATAGTATAAAGTAGTTGTAATTTTTTATTGGTCTAGTTATCCCATATTTTGGAAAGTGAATCAGGAAAACTTAGATTTTTTAGTAAAATATATACTGGATTTGAGTTACAAAAATATCTTACGTACAATTTAAATAGAAAATTACGTTCAAACTTAACGAAACTGAGAGTACATTGTAATTAAGTGCTCACTCTCTAGCTATTGAAACAGGTAGATATAACAGGCCCTTCATCCCGGCAGATCAAAGATTCTGCAAGTTTTGTAAAAATATGGTTGAAAACGAATTACATTTTATTTTTTACTGTACTAGGCTATCACATATCAGGGAGAAATATGCTAATCTTTTTGAAAATAGAAAAATATTACCCGATGAAGAAGTCATTAAAACTTTTAAATCCAAAAAACCTACAAGAAGCTAAAACATTTGTACATTTTTAAAAGAAATGTTTTCAAGTAGGAAATAGAGTTAAAAAACGTGTAGTTAGAATCTTTCTCAGATACTAAATAATATGTTATACATATTAAACATACATGTATATGTCATACTTTATTACTCTGAATACTTTTTCTTTATCTTTTTGTTATTGTATTCTTTCTTTCTTTTTTTACTTTGGATTACATACCACATGTCATGTATAAACTGTGCTTATGTCCAATTCAATAAAATTATTTGATTTGATATTTGTTTTCATATCAAATTTGCCAGTAGGCTCACGTTTATCAAGAAATTACCATCCTCACTCTTGTTGAGTCTGTCAAAAGTCTATGTCAGGCATTTGAATAAAACTGTGTGCATCAATTGAGTATATATGAGGATGTTTGTGTCATTTAAATAGATGAATAAATGTGGCGATTTTTTTTCTTTTCTTTTCTTTTCTTGCAAAGAAAAAATATTAACTATATTCGGGTGGTGATACATATTCATTATTTCTTTATTTTCATTTTCATACATGTATTCATGTTTTTTTTCTTTAAATAATATAAATGCGAAAAGCAGAGCAGAAAAGGGTAATAAAGATATTGACAACTTATATTTTATTGATAAATCTTTTACTGAAAAGGTTCATCTTAACTTCTATGAATTTGTTCTGTGAACAAGAATAGGTTCGTCCAATATAGCCGTACAGGCAGAATTAGGTCGACCTCCTTTAGAAAAATATATCTTCCAACAGACCATAGCCTATTTGGAAAGACTTAATTCCAAAGACATAAACCATCTCCTTTAAGAAGCTTTAATCTTCCAAAATTATCCAATTTTGAAAATAATATTCCTGGTATACTCAAGACATTTCTCCAGGAATTTAACAAACGAAATAGCAATCGTTTCAAATGCAGCAATTGTCAGAAAAATAAAGCCAAAAATAAAAATCAGTTTCTCAGACTATTACGGTTCTATATTCGAAAGAAATTTAAATATGCTTAATGAAAATAACAAACTTTTTATATGCAAAAAATTAAAATTTTCTCTAGACAAGAAATGTACTATCTAGTTTCTGATAATATTGAATTTCGAAAACTCATAAGTAAATTTAGAATATGCGTTCAGTCTCTAGAAATTAAAAAGGTCGTTATTATAGAACTCCAAACGAACAGCGTCTGTGTAAAACATGCAACGCAATTGAAGATGAAAAACATTTTCTTTTTGTTTTGTAAGGGAAATTATACTTAAAGACAGATATTGTATAAAAATATTAAAGACAATGATCCAAATTTCTTTAACTTGAAAGACGAACAAAAAATTAAAAACTTATTAAACCCAGCCTCCTCCCAAGAAGTAAAAATATATAGGCTTCTTTTTTAAAGCAGTCTATGAAACTGAGGTCAGGGGATTGGTGGACTGAAATGTTGAATGGCACCAGATACAAACATAGTGAATTCCTATTTTTAACATTATTTCCTTTATCATTTTTTTTATTTATTTATTTGTTTTTTGTCCAATATTGCATATGTACTGTACAAATTTAGGAGAACCAAATCCGTTTCTGGGTCAAATCCATTACATGTCTCTTGCTTCTCGAAGAAATTTGGTTCACTGAAACAAACTAACTGATGTAGCGATGTTCAACGTGTAGCAATGAATTCCATACAAACTGGTGCTAGATAGTATGAGGTATGAGCAAATCCCATTGTTGAGGGACTCATGATGAACAATAAAAGCGTTGCTCCATTGTTTCGTTTTACTATGTATTTATAGAGACTTTTTACCGTCTATAATACTGGTGTTTGTCACGCCTGCAGTGTGGATTCCCCGCCGGTGCGAGCGGAATATGCTCTCTATACATTTCTGTTATTGTGCACTTGTTCTTCAGAGAAGTTCTCATATGGAGGCACTAACATACTTTCGAATTTTTGCTTATTTATTGAATTTCAAAAGTCCTCAAAATGTTATTCTGATCATTTTAAATCATTCCAAGTTTTCTTAGTGCCCTGTGGTTGTTCAAATGTTGCGATTGGGTCTTGATTGACAGTGATGTAAGAACATTATTTTTGTTGGCGGTCCCACATCCATGGGGGTAAAAAGAAACATGAATGTAGCTTTGCTCTACATATAGCACTGAAGTCCAACTTTGCTAGGCGCAGTCTTAAATGTCGGTTAAGGCTCTTTGTTATATTTGAATGTTGACTTTGAATCTTTAGGCATTATTATTATTATCAAAACTTTGTATGAGCAAATTGCATCAGTTGTTGAAGGTTTCATGGTGAAGTTCGAAATGAAGACGATTATAAAAGCGTTGTTCCATTGCTTTGTTTTACCGTAGCGAATGTCTCGTGAGCATTTACTCCATATCTCTTCCTTATATAATAATTGAGTACCAGTTATAAATGTAAAATAGAAACTTTCATGGGAATAAATTTTATACTGAGGGGCAACAAAAATCGTGTGGCATCACGGACCTCTTCTTATTTCTTTTTTTTCGAACCCTTTTGATTCTTTTTTTTTCGAACCCTTTTGAATCCAGTGGCTTGGCACCTGAATCAGGAGGAACACATGAGGGCCACCATGCATAACAGTGGCGGATTTAGGGGGGCCCGGGCCCCCCCTTAATCCGGAAAATATTTAAAATTCCTAGGGGTTTTTAAAAAAAATGGGTTCCGGGCCCCCCCTTTTGAAAAAAATATTGGTCGGGCCCCCCTTAGCAGAAACTCTGGATCCGCCACTGATATGTCAGCCATTTAGACGCCCCTGTGTCTGAATGTTCTGGTGCAAATAGCACAATCAGGTAGTCTTCATTAATAGCACATTTCTCTTCGAGAAAGATTGTGAACATGCGGCTCAAATACAACTAAATAACAAAACACAAAATATTGTGGTCAATATAAACTAAAATACACAACAAATTACAGTAAATGTTATTTCTGCACATCTAAATTTGGTTGTTGCCTGTTTATATGCATATATGTATCCAGATTACAAACAAAAAAGTATGATATTTTGCTGGGTCCGGTGGTGAAATATTCTCCCCTGGAACAACCAGTTCTTATATTGGAACATCCTATCACAACATGGTCCGTGAAGAAGTTAGCTAGAAATCATAAATATGCAACTGACCTCTACACTGTAACATTGTTAAAGGACAACCATAGACACTGAGCTATTTGACCACAGGGGCTTGTTACAAAATAATAATTATAACTTCAATGAATTAATTAGTAATTTCATTTTTCAAATTATTTTCAATTGCATTTTTTAAACAGAATAACTGCTTGAATTAAATACGGGTTATTGATAATTTGCGGAAGTTTGTTAGAGACGTATTTTGTATTGATTTCAAACATTTTTAATTGTCGTGTTATTGATCCTTGCTGGTTTAATTTGTCAATCTATTCCTTGACAGTAATGATTTGAAGTTATTATTATTTTTTGTAACAATTAAGCCCCTGTAATTTGGCAGGCATAAATAGCGGGCACTATGTACCATGCACGTGGTTGAAGATGCACTTTTTATGTCCAGCCAGGCTTGTTTTACTATTGCACATCTACAAGTACGTCCCATGACCGCCAAGTCTTTCCATCTCTGATTCACAAATCTTGTGCGGCTGGTTCTTGATTTATCTCCCCCTCCTCTCTCTCTCCCTGTTGGTGTGGTTATGGTGGTATGGATGTGTGATTTCTCGGTTAAACGTGTACTTCCTTTTCATGTATTTGGGGGGGGGGGGTTCTCTAACAAACTTCCGCAAATTATCAATAACCCGTATTTAATTCAAGCAGTTATTCTGTTTAAAAAATGCAATTGAAAATAATTTGAAAAACGAAATTACTAATTAATTCATTCTAATATAAATTTAATTTTTGATTAAACATATGTGACCTTTCAATTTGTTATTTTTTTTTTGTTTGTTTGTTTGTTTGTTTTTGTTTTTGTCTTTTTTTTTTGTTTAGGAAAAATGAAAGGATATGGAGTGAATGTACATGTGACAAAAACGCACACGATACATAGAAAACTCCAGTTTATCAAGGACAGGGCTTTTATTCCTGTCTACATCTTGATGTTGCCTGAGGGTCTTCAACTAGAGGTGTTTGTTTGTTTGTTTGTTTTTGTTTTTTGTTGTTTTTTTGTTGTTTTTTTTTCCTTTTGTGTATTTTAGGGTCCACATCAACATGTCAACTAAACAATAACTTCTGTATTTAGTTCCTGTAGTTATATTAAAAAATGGAATTAAAAATAATTTTGAAAAATAAAATAATGAATTAACGTTTTGTTATATATATATGCTTTCTTTTCATGATTTTTAGAGGATCTATATACTAGTAAATTCAAAGATAACTTAAGTACATATAGTTCTTTAAGTTATATATAAAATCCATTCCAAAAATACTATGAAAAATGAAATAAATTATTATGACTTTTCAATTTTTTTTTTTTATTTTATTTACTTATTATTTTTTTCGGATACCGTTAGAATTAAAATGAAAGGAAAAAAATTTTAAAAAAAATACATTTCAGAATTAAAATAATGAAATTTAGACATAAAATTTCAAAATTTTCATTTTGGATATGCATTATTTTTTTTTGTTTTATCCCGAGACGGGATACACGAAATACCGAGTTTGCAATAGTTTTTTTTGTCTATTTATTGTCACAAAATACAGATCCTAAATCAAATTATCGTTAGAATGTAAATAAATATCAAATTACTTGAAAAGAAGCAAAAAATTGTCGAAAAAGCGTGAAATAAGATAGTTAATATGTTTTTTGTTTCCCAGCTCGGGAAAAACCGTCTCGGGCTCGGGATACACGAAATACCGACACCCTGAGAGATGTGACGTTGTGTGAANTAATGTGATACCTATAGATCTCAGAATAGAACAAATGGCAGTCCGAGAAATAGCAAAAATACAGTCTAAAGCCATCACTGAACCTATTAAACAGCAATTAGATCAATTCAGAAACAACGACACTTTAGATCAGTTTGAATCTCCTTTTGGCAAGGCCTTAACACAATCAGCAGACATGTATAGGGAAACGGGGGTGGATATAACACTGATAGAACCAGAATATACCTTCTCTCCAGGAAGTAACTGTTTGACCCAAAGCAAGCCTTCATATTGGAGTCGACTTGGCAGTTCCAAGAGTCGAACACAAGAACAAACAGCCCAATGTATGGAGGTCATTGGTGAACTCCTAGAGAGTACAGGTACGGATACTATTATATCCTTTACAGATGGTTCCTGTCAAGGTAACCCTGGCCCATGTGGAGCAGGAGCAGTTATCTGCCCTCACAATGAAGATTTGATACCACTGAAAAGGCCAGTAGCAAACAGAGGATCCATCCTGCTTGGAGAGCTGGCAGCTATTCTGACAGTGATCAAATAATGCATTACCAACATGACAGGTCAGTATAAAAGCTTGAAGATACTGTCAGATAGCCAAACAGCAGTTGGTATAATCGCCCTACAGTGGAAATCGACAAACTACATAGATTTGATAAGAGATATAAAAGAGGGCATAGCATCCTTGCTGAGAATTGGCATAGAGACAGAAGTATCTTGGGTCCCAGGCCATGCTAATATAGCCGGGAACGAGATAGCCGATAAACTAGCCAAGGAAGCTAGGACGCTTAATAGTGAATATAACATCATCACTAAGGCTGATGTTCAGAATGCAGTGAAACAGTCAACAACAACGAAATGGCAAAATAGATGGCACATTACAGACTCAGGAAGACATCTATATGAGCTGGTACCTGTAGTGAACACCACTTGCTGCCTTGACCACCCAAATCAAACAACCGGCAGAATAATAACAGAGCTTAGAACAGGTTATAGCCATTTAAATAAATACAGACACCAGATAGGTGTGGCCCTCTCGCCATTATGTGAATGTGGAGAAGTGGAAACATCAGAACACTACCTACTTCACTGTAGAAGATACCAAGCAGAAAGGATCGAGCTGCTCAACAACATCAGAGATCGAACTAACATCAGGCTCAAAACCATCACTATCCCTTCTGCTCACAAAGGAAAACAAGCACCACGCAACAATACGATCATTTGTAGCAGACTACATAGACAGCACTGGACGCTTTCAGGAGATATGCAGTCCAGACAAAGAACCCCGATCCTGAACCTACACCACACCAAACTCAGCATACAGAGAAATTACAGAGAAGTCAGCATGCGACTATTAACAACAGCACCAAGAGACAAGTTGTGTCGTCTACGACCGTAGGATCAGGATCAGGATTTGTCATTTCGTCATTGCAGAACCAGTAAAGTTCTTTGTCTTCCCCATTTCTGTCTTTAATCTCCTCATTCTGGTCTATAATAACTACATTTTGTTATTTAATAGAGTCCATTTCGGTAATTCATGTCTCCATTTCGGTACATTTTGGTTCATTTCGGTAATTCCGGTACATTTGTACCAGAATTGTGTTCATATTCTTCACTATATCCTATTTGGATTGATTAGCTGGTCCTTTCTTCTGTCAAGTTGTTAAATGTGTCAATCGTGTCATCAATCAATACTGTGTAAACTTTGCAAGGACTTGCAAGGCGTATGTATATGTGTTATGAGATGTGTGAATGTTACATGTAAAAGAGTTTTATGAAATAAATCAAAGTTTGCAAGTTGGAAACCTGGTTTAGGGTCTTCTTTAACTATTCCACGTTTTTGAAGCCTTGCTAAAAGTGCCGCAGGAAGAGGCATCCTCTCTGTTTCTTTCGAAATCTGTGACTGACGGGAGATAACTCCAATGGTGTATAATTTCCGAAGCATTCACGGAGGAAGAAAGGAACAGGAACGGTTTGACATTTCTTAAAAGTTCAATATTGGCAAGCTACTGATAGCTATTAAGTACGGAATATCTGAAGGGACATAGCCAAGACTGAATGACTAAATTAAATATTGTTACAACTTATTAAAACTTTTAATAATGTGGAAATGACTAATGACAGCATACCCCCTCAGAACAGGAATTTCCAGTTTCCTACTTTCACTTTCAATATTACAAGGCATGGAACGGTGTTGTAAAAGAAGAAACAGGTTTCATTCTACTTTTGCACTATAGAAATTTTTAGGAAATAACAAATAGAAGTTCCATAATTTATTTCAGATCCTGTAATGAATTTAGTTTGTTAATCAAATGCAGGCAGAATCTCAGTTAATCCTTCAAAGTCAGAGAGATTTTTTTTTGCATCTTGCTTCGAATCCCAAAAGGGATTAAATCTCAGTTACATTTCAATTGATATAAGAGGGGCAGCAGCCCCCCCC
>MJUU01031422.1:5792-27804 GCA_002080025.1 Modiolus philippinarum | reverse complement strand
AGCTGATCAAATGTAATGAGAAAAATGTTCATCTTCACGAGACGCAACTTTGTTACATTTGGTCCGAAAAGGTTCGACGACTCTTTATATGAGTTATTGCCCTTTGAAAGATTTTGAGTTTCCGTTAATGCTTAATACTCCCAAACGATAAGTCGTAAAGACCTGAAACCTTCACCATTGTTAATAAGTGATATATGGCCATCTAAAAATGTCAAGGTCAAAGGTCAATGGTCAAGGTCATCGATGACCTTAGGCCTTGTTATTGCTTTAACTCGTAAACCGTAATAGATGGCTGAAAACATGTAATGAGAAAAATGTTCATTGTCCTAAAACGCAACTTTGTTACATTTGGTCCAAAGAGTTTCGACGACTCTTAATATGAGTTATTGCCCTTTGAAAGATTTTGGGTTTCCGTAAATGCTAAATACTCCCAAACCATAAGTCGTAGAGACCTGAAACCTTCACCATTGTTCATAGGTGATATATGGTCATCTAAAAATGTGAAGGTCAAAGGTCATCGGTCAAGGTCACAGATGACCTTGGGCCTTGTTATCGCTTAAACTCGTAAACTATAAGAGATAGGTGGTCGAATGTATTGGAGAAAATGTGTGTCTAATTGTCGTCTGCATATTTTTGACCCAAATAGAAAACAAAATCAAAACTCAAACATGTAATCATGGTGAATACTGGTGAAAGACCTTGCAATTGTTCTCTGAACAATTGACCTTTTAATTTATTTCAGATCCTGTAATGAATTTAGTTTGTTAATCAAATGCAGGCAGAATCTCAGTTAATCCTTCAGTCAGAGATATTTTTTTTTGCATCTTGCTTCGAATCCCAAAAGGGATTAAATCTCAGTTACATTTCAATTGATATAAGAGTGGCAGCAGCCCCCAGGGGAAGCCCTTTTTGGGATGCCGGAATTGAAAGTTTTAAGCTCGGGATTTCTTTAATTTTTAGCCCTGGATTTCTGGAAATAAATTCACCGGGAGTAAGGATTTCATCAGTTTTAAAGTTCCTTTGTAGTTCTGGATTCAGAAAATATAATGTTGAGATTATTGGATGAGAACCCCTCCAGATCCCCCTCAAACATGTCAAAAGAAGGATGAAAAAGAAAATAATTTTTCCCCAAGAACAAATTACCACAAAATATCCTCAACATTTTACATCAGCTAAATCTTTCAAATCATGCATGAACTTAAATATTAATTTTTCATTATACTCCCAGCAAACAAAGTTTAATTGGTATATAGGAATCACCCTGTCTGTCCACACTTCTTGTGAACTCCTCTTACATGTAAACCACTTGAAGAATTTTGATGAAACTTTTCACAAAGCAGAGACATGTAATTACCATGATTACAGAGATAAGCAACTCAATATAATCACATGATTTATAGCAGCCACTAAAGAAAAACACTGCGTAACTCAAAACGGAATAAAGATATCGAAATAAAATTTTTAATGAGCAAAATGGCAAGGCTTTTTCTTTTACAAGATCTTTTATTTTCAAATTCTACTTTGAAAAAAGTAACTTGTTTGACATTCTACTGTTTTCTACACCATATAAAAACCAAAAATAACACCATTTCTCAAATTAAACTGATCATCTGAAATCAATATGTAGAGTTTAAATTGTCATAAGAAAATAAGGTTATTTTAAAAGATGTGGAAAAATAATTCTAATTAGCTATTGTTGAATTTTCTACGATAAAAATTGTTGGAGGATTGCAAAAGGAATGTTCCAATTTGTGGTCACTTGTTGTTCTTTATGTAAAAACTGATTAGTTAACAAGTTTCCAATCTCTGTGTTTAAATGTCTCTGCATGAAGAAAGGGCACTATATGGAGATATGCATGAAGGAATGCAATTATTGTCAGAAACCAGGAAGGGGAGATAATTTGATTTTGACTTTTCACAGATTTCCTCGTAAGTGCAACTCTTTTTAAACCACTTCAAGGATTTTGATGAAACTTTACACAAAGGAAGGACACTATAAGGAGATTTGCATTAAGGAGTATAACTATTGTCCGAAACCAGGAAGGGGAGATAATTTGACTTCAACTTTTCATCAATTCTTTTGACACAGATTACATCCTATTAAGTCCAACTCCCCTTAAACCACTGGAAGGATTTTGCAAAGAAAGAAAACTTTATGGAGATATGCATGAAGGCATATTATTATTGTCTGAAACCAAGAAGGGGAGATAACTTTACTTTGACTTATCATCGATTCTTTCTGCAATGATTACCTCGTAAGCTCATTTCCTCTTAAACCATTCAAGGATTTTTTTTATAAAACTTTAAACAAAAGTAGTACACTATTATTATTATTATCCAACACTGTGAAGGGGAGATAATTTGGCTTTTATTGATTCCTTCTGCAATGATTTTTGGACTTGGACAATTAATCAAATAAATAATTCAAATAATTCAAAGGGTAGATAAAGTATAATAAAGCTGTGGGATAGAAACTCTTTTTGTTGTTTTCAAAGTGTTGTTAGGAAAGGACAAGGTGCAATAAGGGGTTGATTTGGCCCAAGATTCCAGTGAATTTCTAAGTTGCACCTCAAGATTTTATTTCATGTTCGTTTCAAAGTTGAGATCCCACTAACAAAAAAAAAATATCAAACATAGAACCAATGACGTCACAATAGGTACAGTTTTGACATCATGAAAAGGTTACTTTTGAGAATTTTCATAGAAACATACTGAATTTGGCAGATTTTTGTGCAGTTTTCCTCACCGGAAATATAGAGCACATTCAAGAACCAATTAGATAATTTACCAACTTATTGGTACAAATGAATTTAACCTTTCATATAAATATTTTTGTGGTTCTTGCTTGTGCTCTATATTTCCTATACAGAAAAAAGTAATCACAATTGATCAAATTTGTAATTTTTCGACAAAATCTTCAATTTGTCCCTTCTTCTACACTCAAAAACTCAGTAATCATACATCAATATTTTAGAACTGTTACTTTTTACTGGAAAGCCATACCCACAGAATATTTCAATGAGAAAATTCTGTGAATTGAAGCAAATTTATTTTTCAGGCCAAATAAGGCCCTTATTGCCCCCTACTCCTTTCTCTAAATCACTTCTGATTTTTTTGTAAAATGTCATAAAGGAGTGAATTTTATTTTTGTTTTTTATATATTCTTTTTTTTTTTATTATTGTCTGATTTTGACAATATTTTTGTTGGAAATTTTATGAAAAGTTATTTCTTGAGAATTATATCATTTTTTTTCTATATTTGTATTGTGTCCACATCCATTTAAATTTGCACTTACCATATTGATTCAGTATTGAATGAGCAGGGGGGTATTTCTGGGTGCCATTTGGCGACAGCTCTTGAACAGTTGTAAGTATTTTTATTTTGTTGCCATTTTTAATCTTTTCATTGTATTAATTATATATTTGGGTCATAATTTATTTTCCAGGTTTTGTTGAATGTATGCATCCTCTTCCATACAGTATATATTGTAATGTATATAAGGTATATAATTATTGACTGTCTTTTGAAATAGCAAATACAACTGCTAGAGGTTTCAGTCATTCTGATTTTATGTTTGATGGATGGAAATCTCCATACAATGTACATCCCACTCCATACCTGTATTATATGGAGTAACATTTGGGGTATCGGTGGAAAATCCCATCCTTGTTCTTTTATTTGATACCAATATTATTGCTGTACCTTTCAGTCACTTGGAAATTCAAATTTGTTGGTAAGAAAAGCCCCCAAAAATTTATGGAAAAAGTGCAAATTTCCAGACTACAGGCAATACAGCCACCCAGATACTGAAACTTAAAATAAATATCGCTAGGTTGGAAAACACTTTTCCACATGATAAAAATATTAAATATAATGGACCAAGGTTCTGTAGTTTATCTGTGGGAAAGTAAGCTTTCATGTTAATTTCAAAATTTTTCTTTAAAAAAAGCATGGTCTTCATGCAACTTCAAAAACTTTACAGAACATATATGTTACTGGACAAATTGTAATTTTCCTGGAGATGTTACTTAAATTCCAAATATGTTCATATACATTTGTACAAGTAAGTGTAGAAAATTTACAAATAATCAGAAAGTTCTGGCTATGTAGTGCAGAATAATGTGATTTGAAAGTTTGATGCCTTTTTTCCACTGAAAATTTTATAGAATTTTTCACAACAAACTGACCTTTTCAAATGAATGTGTCTCATTAATTGCCCTTAATAAAGTTACAGCCTTAGAATTACATGAGTCATGTTAATGTAGGAGTTACCTGTAATGTAAATGCAAGATATTCCTTTTTTATTTTTCGAATAAATCGGAAAGGTCACAGAACATATATCCAGACACTTATAATGAGAAACCTCAAAATGACCTTGGGACCCAGTCAAATACAGTTGAACTCGATGGCTTGAATTGCAATAGCTCAAACACCATGCATTTCTAGAACCCTTTTTCTGGTCCCTTTGTTCAAGTTTAAACATAGTTCGATCCTCAATAGCTTGAACACCTCTCTAATTTGAACTGTTTTCATTGGTCCCTTGAGTGTTCAAGCCATCGAAGTTCTACTGTAGTATTTGTGCTTTTTTAATTTACCTGGCCTGATCAGGTAAAGTTTATAGAGATAATACCTCAGTTATACACACTGAATTTCCTGAGTTCCGGATATAGGCTGTTAAAATAATCAAACAGTCTGAGTCACCAAAAAAAAAAATAATAAAATAAACAAACAAAATTTGCGTTTTTGCTTTTCCCTGCCAGATTAAACAAGGTGGGGAAGTTTTTGTGGGTTTTTTTTTCACTCAAGCACTCCAATAACTAGATTCACAAATAATTCTAGATATTTAATTATCAAATTACCTGTAATCCACACAGTTTCATTTTATTATGGATATTTAATTGCATATCTTTTTTCAGTTTAACAAAGAACTAACTATTTTAACCATTACATACTGGATCATCTTCAATCTTTTGCCAGTCACCACATTACTATATTAATTGGTCAGTACCACATTTCTGTTTACAAACACTAAAATATTCTTTAAAACAATCAACAAACGTGTGCTCATCATAACATTACTGGGTACGTGCCACATCTTTGTTTATAATCAGTTGAAATTCTTTTGCATATCTTTGTAGGTTATATTAATGAGAGAGTACAGATGATTTATGATAAAGAAGTTCTTTCTGTAATTTTATGTTTCACGTATGATATTAAATATTAAATTGTCAATATAAAAACCTATGATTTACCAGACCTGAAAAACCCCCATCGTAATTATCAAAAAACTTGTAAACATGGACAATAGGGTTGTGGTATATACATGATATAGGTATAACTAAGTACTACTTAACCCTGGATATTAATTTTAAAATTATACAAGAAATATGGCAACTGTAAAAAATATTCCATCAAATATTTTTCTTAAAAATTGAATTGATTGATGGATGGAAGAAAATTATTTAATATCAAACACTGAAGAAATGATCTCTTACAAATATTTATACTAATGTTCTCATGACTAAGTGAGAATTGAGCCATTTCTCAAAACCTGTAAAATCTGTTATTTAAATTTTGGAAATATTTTACCTAAGATTTGAATTTCACTGCATTTTATTGGTGCATTTGTATACAAAAATTATACGAACATAATCTATTGAAAATGTACAATTAAAAAAAAAAACAACACCAACACAATTGTATCAAAATATTAGATGTGCAAACTTTTATATAATGATTAATACTAAATTTAACAAGCTTTCAGTATTGGAAGTGTTTTACTCAATGCAATTTACATTCTATTATTTTTGCAGAATGTTATTAAAAACATGAAAAAATAGGATTTATACAATGCACTAGGAATGGTATTGCACGTCTTGATTTCATTACATTATGTTTAATTTGCTTTTGTACAGTGGAACTTCGATGGCTCGAACACCCAAGGGACCGTTGAAAACAGTTCCAGCCAAAGGGGTGTTCGAGATATAAAGGTTGAACTATGTTAAAATTCGAACAAAGGGACCATAAAAAGGGTTTGAGCCATCCATGGTGTTCGAGTTACTGCAGTTCGAGCCATCAAAGTTCTACTGTATTATCATGATTATTATATCTTTCTTTTGTAAATAGAATTAAAATGTTACTTTCATGATGTAAGTTAACATTTTTGAAGAATAATGATTACAGAATTTATTGAAAATGGTCTGATAACTAAAACTAGTTGAATCATTGATTGGAAAAATCCAATGTGAACAACTGAACAAATAGGTACATGTATATTGGTGAATAGGAACTAACTATATTAAATCCAAGTGTCACGTATGGGATATTTCTCTTTTTCAGAGAATCATCAAACACAATGGGAGACCAAAACTCTAATGACTTTGAACCAGTTGTAACATACAGTATATTTGGGACAAAAATATATGATAATCCAAGTACTTGGAAAGGGTGGAAAAGACCAGGTGCATTTGCATTTTTGAAGATGAAATGTACAGAAAAAAATAATGCAGATATCCCTTCAAAAGTATGTAATATGTTAATAATAGACAGAAAAGACCGTAGATTTGTATGCAATAAGTGTTTGTAAGACAGAAATTCAAAAGACATGATTTGCATATTTAAATTTTACTTTGAATATATTGGGGCCCTTTCAGCTGGGCCCATTGCTTTGACTGGTAACACATATCTTACCCTAGGTCACAACACCCATTATTTGTTAATGTGTTGATATAACAGTATTCTGTGGTGTAAAACACCAAAAAAAGAAGATAAGGAAAAATTTATAAAAAATCCTTTTTTATACCCTGCTCCGAAGGAGGGGATTTAAGCTGTTTTACCTCTGTCCATCCGTCCGTCCGTCCGTCATGCATATTTTCGTTGCATTTTTGTCAGCAACCACACATGACAACCACTTGATATTTGGTATGGTGTCCTGTACAGCATCTCCCATTTTCTGCCATATCACATCACCATTTCCTGTTTACCGACTTTGTGCATTTTTAGTCCCCTACTGGCGATAGCTGAAGGGGACTTTAAGTTTGCGCTCCGTCCGTCCGTCTGTCCGTCTGTCTGTCCATCCGTCTGTCAGTCCCGCATCAGTTTTCCACACTTTTTTCTAAACCATTGCAGGTATTGGTGTGATATTTTGTATGTGAGTTTACCTTGATGAGTTAAAGACGAAGTTTAAGTTTGGTTCCGGTCCAATGATTTTTGCTGGAGTTATGGGCCTTGGACTTAGAAAATTTTAGTAAAATATCAGTTTTCTGCACTTTTTTTCTAAACCGTTGCAGGTATTGGTCTGATATTTTGTATGCGAGTCTACCTTGATGAGTTACAGATCAAGTTTAAGTTTGGTCCTGGTCCAATGATTTTTGCCAAATGGGCCTTGGACTTAGAAAATTTTACTAAAATATCAGTTTTCCGCACTTTTTATCTAAACCATTGCAGGTATTGGTCTGATATTTTGTATGTGAGTCTACCTTGATGAGTTACAGATCAAGTTAAGTTTGGTTCCGGTCCAATGATTTTTGCTGGAGTTATAGGCCTTGGACTTGAACTTTAACCTGGCTTGTGGAATGGAGACCTGAAGAACTAGGATATTGATATTTGGTATGTGGCATCCTTGTGATGAGAGCTTTCTTTTGGTACCATACTTGTAGACATTTTGACCTTGACCTTGCCCTTAGGGCAATTTTTAAAAAACTTTAACCTTGCTTCTAGAAGTTAGGCTTTTAGTGGTAGGGTGTTCATATTGGGTATTTAACTTTCTTATGATGAGACCTTTCTAAAGGTACCATATTTGTAGACATTTTGACCTTTACCTTGCCCTTAGGGCAATTATTAAAAAAATTTAACCTTGCCTCTAGAAGGTAGGCTTTTAGTGGTAGGGAGTTCATATTTGGTATGTAACTTCCTTATCAGGAGAGCTTTCTAAAGGTACCATATTTGTAGACATTTTGACCTTGACCTTGCCCTGAGGGCAATTTTTTAAAAACTTTAACTTCACTTCTAGAATTAAGTTGCTTAGTGGTAGGGTGTTCATATTTGATATGTGACGTTCTTTTGATGAGAGCTTCCTAATGGTACCATATTTGTAGACATTTTGACCTTGACCTTGCCCTGAGGGCAATTTTTTAAAAACTTTTAACTTTGCTTCTAGAATTAAGTTGTTTAGTGATAGGGTGTTTAAATTTGATATGTAACTTTCTTGTGAAGAAAGCTTTTTATTACTTTCGAATTTATTGTGCATTGAAGTTACTGGAATCCCCGGCGAGCTATGTTGTCTTCTGACAACTCTTGTTTTCTGAACCGTTGCAGGTATTGATATGATATCTTGTATGTGAGTCTACCATAATGAGTTATAGATCAAGTATAAGATTGGTTATGGTCCACTGATTTTTGAAGGAGTTATGGGCCTTGGACTAAGAAAACAAATTTTACTATTTTTGCTAGTGTAATAAAGCCTTGTTCTACTGGTAGGGGACTTGGTATTGCCTTGCAATACGATCCACACTTGTTAACTTTCATTTTCAAAATTGTGATTTTTTTCGTTTCATTTTTCCCAGCAACTACACATGACAGCCACTTGATATTTGGTATGGGTTATTGATATGGGGTCCTATACTGCGCCTCCCCTTTTGGCAGAATCAAATCACCTCTTCCTATTTACCGACTTTGTGCCTTTTCATACGACCGCAAAAATTTTGCTGCTGTATAATGGTATGGCATTGGTGGCATCTTGCATGTTGTTGGCGTCTGTGGAAGCATTACTTTGCTTCTAGGGGACGTACCTTTATGAAATTTTAGTATGATGTATCTTGATCTATCTTGGCACAGGCGTAAACAGAGCTTTTTAGTTTGAGTTGGTGTCCCCACCTGTTTTAGAAAAAGGGGTGAAATTGGGTGTTTTCACATATTTGACTGTAGAATCTTTATTATTTGTTGGATTTTGATGGGGTTTGTTTCAGTGTGCTGCTAAGATAATTTCCAATCTGGTGTGTGCCGACAGATTTTACGTAGCATGTACCGCTCACGAGATAAATGTAAATATTGTGAATTTGCAGATTATTTAAAATTTTTATTGATGGAATTTTTTCTTTGGATTCCCCTTGATCTAAGCTTTCAGTAGTATGTCAACGGATTTGGTGTAGCTCTTACTATTTCCGAGCTACAAGGGGTCAAAGGGGCCAAAATTACAATTTTTCTAAATATGTTAAATCTTTATTTTTCATCAGATTTTGATAGGATTTTTATGCCCCCATGAATTGAAGATTCGGGGGGCATATAGTTTTTGGTCTGTCTGTCATGTAATTGAAAGTAATGAATTACATTGCATATTTTGAATGTAATTTGGAATTACATTTCAATTACTTTCAATTAAAATATCTTTGAAATCAAATAAACTGGTGTTACAGTAGTTCTGGTTTAAGAATGATTGTATTAACCTGACTATCATAATATATTTTTTTTCCTTCAAGGCTAAATAGGATTTCTAATTGCTTGATAGGATTTTAAATTGCTTGTAAATGTTTTTCTATCTAAAGACTATGGGACTTCACTGAATATATTGTGAAATGATAAAATCATTTTACTTATTGAAGCAATGATATAATTAATTGTGTGTTTTGTTTTGTTTTTAATTAAAAACAAATATCAAAATGAAATGGGGGATATTTTATCTGTCATTTAAGGTTATCCCTGCCTAAGGCATTAATTTATTGTATTTGATCTTGACACTTTTCATATTTTGTTCAAATCAACATACATACCCAACTTCAGGCAATAAATGAATGTCTCCTTGCTATTTTCAGTATTTTCAAATTGATAGAACAATACATGTTGTTGTAACTCAAAATGTTGTTACAATAATTAGTGCTAATTTAAATTGACAGGTAAACATACTGAAAATAAATAACATATTTTTCATTAGAAAGTTTAAAAATGTAATAATTAATTTTTACACTTCCAACAGTTACTGAGGTCATATTATACTGATATACTATGAAGTTAACAGTTTCCCTCTTACTAGTCATGCTAGTAAATGACTAAGTTTTTTTTATAATTTCCAAAAATATTTTTCTTACACAAAAACCAAGTAAATTAGTTACATCTTATTTAGATGCTAGTTGTCTTACTAGATATCAATAATTTATGTAGGTAAAAATGAAATTGAATATTCTGCATGCTTCTGGTTCTGTGAAAATGAAAATAAATATTTGAATATATTTACTTATAGTCTTTTGTACCCTCAATAAGCCTCATCAAAATAGCATTGTTTTTGCAGAGTAACCCAAAGATTTCAAATATTTATGAAATAATTCCAGTATGCATTTCTTATAATATTACCCAATTTAGATTTCAAGATGTTGGAATAGGTAGAATAACTGTTTAATGACACTATTAGACAATAATAACTTGATGCATTTACTACATAATGTAGCATACAGATACACTGTACATGTAGAGTATACTTCGAATTACAACATCTTTCTGATTCATCCCCGCAAGAATTAAAAAAAAAACATATTGGAAACCAATCTCATTATTGCTAAATGTTATGATATCTGAAAAGAAATTTTTCTTTTCTGTTATCCATATTCAGAAACTGTTTGTATGTACTGTATAAATGTCGCAAACTTTATGGAAGTTCATTTTTATACGACCGCAAAAAATTTTGAGGTCGTATATTGGTATGATACTGGCGGCGTCGTCGTCGTCGTCGTCGGCGGCGTCGTCGTCGTCGTCGTCTGTAGACACTTCGTTTCCGTTCGATAACTTTAGTTCTAGTTGATCAATCCTTATGAAATTTTTACACAATGTTCCTTGGCACAAAAGGAAGGCTGGGATTGGTTTTGGATATTCTGGCCCCGCCCGTTTTATAGAAAAGGGCCAAAAGGGGCCAAATTTGGTGCTTTCACATATTTGGCTGTAGAATTTTTATTACTTATTGGATTTTGATGGGGTTTGTTTGAGTGTGCTCCTGAGGAAATTTCCAATCTGAAGTATGCCAACGGATTTCACGTAGCATGTACCGCGAACGAGATAAATGGGGCCCAACAGGGGCAAATCTCAAAAAAACTAATTTTTTTATATTAAGTCCGATTTTGATGCAGTTTTTTTCAATGGATTCCTTGTGAAAAATTAATATGGCGCTCAGCTATTAGATTTTTGATAACTTGTTTCCTTTTCCAGCTATGAGGGGCCAAACGGGGCCAAAATTGCGAATTTGCAGATTATGTAGAATTTTTATTTTTCATCGGATTTCGATGGGATTTTTTTCTTTGGATTCCTCTTGATCTAAGCTTTCAGTAATATGTCAACGGATTTGACGTAGGTCTTGTCGTTTCCGAGCTACAAGGGGTCAAAAGGGCCAATAATGCAATTTTTCTAAATATGTCAAATCTTTAATTTTCATCAGATTTCGATGGGATTTTTTTCTTTGGATTCCTCTTGAGCTAAGCTTTCAGTAGTATGTCAACAGATTTTGTGTAGGTCTTACCGTTTCCGAGCTACATGGGGTCAAAGGGGCCAAAAATGCAATTTTTCTAAATTTGTCAAATCTTTATTTTTCATCGGATTTTGATGGGATTTTTTTCTTTGGATTCCTCTTTATCTAAGCTTTCAGTAGTATGTCAACGGATTTTTTGTAGCTCTTACTAAGCGGCCAAAATAGCAATTTTTCTAAATATGTCATATTTTATTTTTCATCAGATTCCGATGGATTTTTTTTCTTTGAATTTCTATGGATGTAAAGTTTTAGTTGATAGTACATATTTTGCATAGCTCTTTCGGTTTTTTATCAGTAAGTAATCAAAAGGGTTGATTTTTCTCTATTTTGTTTCTAGCTAATAACTGTCTAGCTTCTTTTTGTGTCCATCTAATTATTGTGTCAAGCTCTTTACTGTGTCCACATTCACTTTAAACTACTTTTGTTGAAATTTCAGTGGTCGACATGCTGCGGTCGTATTATGCTGCGCTCGGCGTAGCCCTTTATTATCGGTATAACATAAATAGTTTGTCAGGCAAATGTAATTGAATTGTAATTAATTACATTGCTAATGTAATTGTAATTTAATTAATTACATTGGAAAAATGAAGTAATGGTAATTGTTATTTAATTGAAGAATTTTCCATGTAATTGAAATGTAATTAATTACTTTAACATGTAATTGACCCCAGGTCTGATGGTAAGTGATAGGGCTCTCATATTTTGCTTTGTATTCCTTGTGGCAAGACCTTTCAAATGATACCAAAATTTCAACCTCGTGACCTTGACCTTGACATGTGATGGACTTTTTGAAAAAAACAATAAACTTTAACATTGGGTATATCTTTTGAATGGTAAGTGATATGGCTTTCATATTTTGCATGTGTATTCCTTGTGGAGAGACCTTTCAGTTGGTACCAGAATATTTGATCTTGTGACCTTGACCTTGGCATGTGACTGTCCGGTAAAATTTCACCAGAAAAATGAAATTATATTTGGTTTTATTTTATATATATAGAAATTAAACTCATTTATGATGAAATGTTTCTTGATATCTATAGAATTGTTTTTGTAAAAAAGATTTTTTAAATCATTCAGCATATTTTCTTTGTTTATTTACTTTCGTTTTACAGGTTTTCGTATTATATATATCAATGATGAGGGATGTTACTAAAAATATCTTATTATTTCATTTCTTCTCTTCTGTGTTACTAATTCCTCCACTTTTGGGGAACTAGTATTGATGATCCCTGGTGTAATCAAAGTACTGATAACACTGATAGACAGAACACACTGAGTTGACTAGAGGGGTCATTTGGGTGACTTCTGTGTTTGCATCCAATTGCAATCATCATTTGATGTGATTAAATTTTTCAGTTGATACCAGAATTTATTTCTACAAATTATTTTGTCAGAAGGGCATTCATTGTTCAAAGTTGCTAAATGTTTCTTCTTTACTTCTACCCAGGGGCATAAGTGTTTTCTTTGGATTCCTCTTGATCTAAGCTTTCAGTTGTACGCCAACCGATTTGGTGTAGCTCTTACTGTTTCCGAGCTTCAAAGGGTCAAAGGGACCAAAATTGCAATTTTTGTCTCGCCCGCGACGAAAGTCGCGGAAAGCGAGACATATGCGTACAAAGTATGGCGGCGGGGTAAACTTTCATGCTAAGTTTTTGTGATTGGGTCACTTTCTCAGTAACTATAAGTGGTAGGTCAATGATATTTGTTATATAGGTTGGTCTTGAGTAGTACAAGACAGTCTGCTATATGGCTTTTGTCTGTGACCTCAATTTCACGGTCTAGTGAGCATGTTTAGTTTTTGTGATTAGGTCATTTTCTCAGCAACTATAAATGATAGGTCAATGATATTTAGGATATAGGTTGGTCTTGAGTAGTACATGACAGGCTGCTACATGTATATGGCTTTTGTCTGTGACCTCAATTTCACGGTCCAGTGAACATGTTCAGATTATGTGCTTAGTTTAGTTTCTCAGTAACTATAAGGTGTAGGTCAATGATATATGGTATGTAGATTTGTCTTAGGTAGTACATGACAGTCTGTCATATGGCTTTTGTCCTTGACCTCAATTTCATGGTCTAGTGAGTATGTTTAGTTGTTGTGATTAGATCATTTTCTCAGTAACTATATGTGGTAGGTCAATGATATTTGGTATATAGGTTGGTCTTGAGAAGTACATGACAGTCTGCTATATGGCTTTTGTCTGTGACCTTATTTTCACGGTCCAGTGAACATGTTAAGTTTTTGTGCTTAGTTTAGTTTCTCAGTAACTATAAGCATGTTAAGTTTTTATGATTAGGTCCTTTTCTCAGTAACTGTAAGTGGTAGGTCAATGATATTTTGTATATATGTTGGTCTTGGGTAGTATGTGACAGTCTGCTGTGACCTCAATTCCATGGTCCAGTGATCTTGTTAAGTTTCCTAGTATCTATTAATGTAAGATCAATAATATTTGGTATGTGGGTTTGTCTTAGATGGAAGATGACAGCCTGGTATTTTGTTTTAGTCCTTGACCTCATTTTCATGGTCTAGTGAACATGTTTGGTTTCTGAGTATCTATCAGTGGCATTTTGGGTGATACATGACAGTCTTGCTATATTGCTTTTATCAGTTAATCTAATTTCACAGTCTAGCGAGCATGTTAAGTTTTCTGATTTAGGCAGTTTGAGTTTTCACATCAATTTTGTGACCAAGTAGGGATGGGCGAGACATCAATTTGGGTCCACACTTGTAGTTTAGCTAACTGTCACTAAAAATGTTTTGTCAGTCAGGCCGTTAGACCTAGACATGCCCTCATTCAAAGAGTCTGACTTTATCCCAATACATATTTTAAGGTCACCAGGGTCAACTCCCACCATGTCCATTTCAATATCTGTATAGTATTATAGAATCATTGTTGGTACCATAGGATTTCCACATCAAAACTCCAAGCTGTACTGCCACATATCACACAAACTGATTTAACAGAACAGTAATAGAATGGCATTTACAGATAGCTATGTTTTATTGATCGTGTTTGCTGTATGTAGATTTCTGCCAGTATATTATTGGATTTCTGTAGGAAAGTAAGGCCACTAGTATTACATCATTTGTTTATCAGTATTATAAGCAAGTCTGATAATCATCTTATTGCTGCTGTTGACATGACTCTCTGGATCCATTCAGGATATACAGTATTATAGAATATAAAATAAGTATCAGGTAAATGTCACATAGATGATTAAATCTTAATTATATGTATACACTTTTTGTATGGGTTTTCCATTGAGAGCATCAAACTCGAGAATTTCTTAGTTCAAATAATTCTCCTTTGCTTAACAAAAAGGTCAGTGGCGTATTGCATGATTATTTTTGTCAATTAGATGCTAAAAACTGCAGAAAAGTGGGTTTGTATAGTCCTTTTAAGAGATCCTTGGAGCTGTTTTGCATGTGGAAACACAAGTGAGTTTTTATACGACCACAAAAATTTTGTGGTCGTATAATGTTATGGCGTAGTTGTAGGCATCGGCATCTGGCCAGCATAACTTTGTTTCTAGTGGAAGGATCATCTTCTAATTTCAGTATGAGGTTTCTTGGCATAAGGTTTACCCTGGGTTTTAATTTAGGGTTTGTGGCCCCACCTGTTTTAGAAAAAAGGGCCAAAAAGGGGTAAAATTGGGTATTTTCGTGTTAGTGGACAGCATAACTTTGGTTCCAGTAAACAGATCATTTTTAAATTTTAGTATGATGTTTCTTGGCACATTCTTAAGCTGGAGTTATAATTTTATGTTCCTGGCCCCTCCCATTTCAGAAGAAGGGGCCAAAAGGGGTTGAATTAGGTGTTTTCACATATTTGAATGCAGAATCTTTATTATTTATCGGATTTTGATGGGGTTTCTTTCAGTAAACTCCTTAGAAAATTTCCAATCTTGGGTATGTCAACGAATTTCGCATGGCATGTACCATTCACGAGATAAATGGGGCCCAAAAGGGGCAAATTTCAAAAATTTAAATTTTTGTCTCGCCCGCGACGAAAGTCGCAGAAAGCAAGACATATGCGTACAAAGTATGGCGGCGGCGTAAACTTACATGTTAAGTTTTTGTGATTAGGTCATTTTCTCAGTAACCATATGTGGTAGGTCAATGATATTTGTAATATAGGTTGGTCTTGAGCAGTACATGACAGTCTGTTATATGGCTTTTGTCTTTGACCTCAATTTCACAGTTCAATGAACATGTTAAGTTTTTGTGCTTAGTTTAGTTTCTCAGTAACTATAAGTGGTAGGTCAATGATATATTATATGTAGGTTGGTCTTAGATAGTTCATGACAGTCTGTCATATAAGTTTGGTCCTTGACCTCAATTTCACGGTCTAGTGAGCATGTAAAATTTTTATGAATAGGTCAGTAACTCAGTAACTATAACTGGATGGTTAATGATATATGGTATGAAGCTTGGTCTTAGGTAGTACATGACAGTCTGCTATATGTCTTTTGTTTGTGACCTCAATTTCACGGTCCAGTGATCATGTTAAGTTTCCCAGTATTTATTAATGAAAGGTCAATAATATTTGGTATGTGGGTTTGTCTTGGATTGAACATGACAGCCTGTTATATATATATATGTATGGCTTTAGCCTTTGACCTCATTTTCATGGTCTAGTGAACATATTAGGTTTTTCAGTATCCAGCAGTGATAGGTCACTGATATTTGGCATTTTGGTTTTGGGTGATACATAACAGTCTGCTATATTGCTCTTGTCAGTTACCCTAATTTCAAAATCTAGCGAACATGTTAAGTTTCTGAATTAGTCAGTTTGAGTTTTCACATCAATTTTGCAACCAAGCAGGGACGGGCGAGACATCTATTTGGGTCCACACTTGTTTAAAATATGTCAAATCTTTATTTTTCATCGGATTTAAATAGGATTTTTTTCTTTGGATTCCTCTTGATCTAAGCTTTCAATAGTATGCAATGTTTTTGGTGTAGCTCTTACCGTTTACGAGCTACAAGGGGTCAAAGGTGCCAAAATTACAAATATGTCAAATCTTTATTTTTCATCAGATTTCGATGGAATTTTTTTCTTTTGATTTCTCTTGATGTAAGCTTTTAGTTGATAGTAACATACCTTGCATAGCTCTTACGTTTTTTAAACAATAAGTGATCAAAAGGGTTGATTTTTTCCCTAGTTTGTGTCCAGCTAATAAATGAGTCCAGTGGCAGATCCAGACTTTCTGCTAAGAGGGGGCCCGACCCATAATTTTTCAAAAAGGGGGGGGGACCGAAACCCAATTTTATGAAAAAACCCTAGGAATTTAAAATATTTTCCAACCCAAGGAGGGGGCGGGGGCAGGCCACCCTGGGCCCCCCTAAATCTGCCACTGGAGTCCAGCTTCTTTTTGTGTCCATCTAATTATTGAGTCAAGCTTTTTACTGTGTCTACAATCTTTTTAAACTACTTTTAGTGAAATTTCAGTGGTCAACATACTGCGGTTGTATCATGCTGTGCTCGGTGTAGCCCTTCATTAACTTTTATTTTCAAAATTGTGATTTTTTTTGTTCATTTTTCGCAGCAACTATACATGACAGCCGCTGGATTTTTGGTATGATGCATCAGTATGGTGTCCTTTACTGGGCCTCCCCTTTTTGGCCATATCGAATCACTACTTTGTGCCTTTTGACTTTCTTTTTGTGACTTTTTTGTTGTATTTTTCTCAGCAACTGCACATGACAGCTACTTGATATTTTGCATGCAGCTTCAGTAATATTAGGTTATTGCGTCTCCCCTTTTTGGCCATATTGCTGCACTACTTCCTGTTTACCGACTTGGTGCATTTTTTACCTGAATTTTCAAAATGTGACTTTTTTTTCATACTTTTCTCAGCAACCTCATATCACAGCAACTTGATATTTAGCATGGATCTTTAGTATGGGGTATTTTTCTGCGCTTTTCAGCCTTATTGAAATACCACTTCCTGTTTACTGACTAATCCAATTTCCATTTTTATGCCCTGCATCCTTCTCAAATTATTGGCATCTCATTTTTCTCTGCCACTTTGTGAATGCTTGTATTGTGTCCAAACTTGTCCTTTGTCCACACCTGTATTGTGTCCACACACACTTAATTTTGCACTTAACATATTGATTCAGGGTTCAGTGAGCGGGGGTATAACTGGCTGCCATTTGGCGACAGCTCTTGTTATTCTAGCATTGTATTATGAAGAAGCAAAGCATTTTTTTCTGCTCCTCAGTTTAAAGTCACTGTAAAGAATAATGTCTACAAATAAAAAATAAGAGAACACAAAGAAAAATTGTTCAAATTCTAGTATTACACGTTTATTTCAAGAATGCCTCAAAGGAGTTCAAAGACGAGTCCTTGTTGAAAATTTCTGTAGGATTAATGCCCCTTTTTAACTTTGAAAATGGCCAAATATTCTTGTAAGCACTGTGGCAAATTTATTTCTCTGGATTTGGATGAAATTTGTACAGTAGCTTTAGTTAAAGTATGTCTCAAGGGATTTTTAAAATGAGTCCTGGTCAAATTTTTGTAAGAGTTATGCCCCTTTTTAACTTCTAAAATCCACAAATATCCTTATGAGCACTCTAGCAAATTTATAATATGACCGCAAAAAATTTGAGATTGTATAATGGTACGGAACTGTCGTTGTTGCCATTGTTGTCGTCTTTGTTGTTGTCAGCTGTAGACTGACTTTTGTTTTTGGTCAATAACTTGAGTTGAAATTGATTAATCCTTATGAAATATTTAAACACAATGTTCCTTGGCACAAGAGGAAGGCTTTTATTGGTTTTGGATATTGGGCTCCCTCCCGTTTTTATACCCCACCACACGTAGTGGCGAGGTATTATGTGATACCCTCGGTTATGTGTCCATCCGTCTGTCCGTCCGTGTGTCCATCCGTCCGTCTGTCCCCCGAAGGTTTCCAACTGATAACCTTTGAAAGAAATAGCATATTGTCTTCAAACTTGGTATGTAACTTGTTTACCACAAAACTCAGGCCAGCTTTGATTTTGGGTTCAGAGGTCCAAGAAGTTCTGGAGTTATGCCCCTTGAAACTTTGAAATTTTGTGAATTTTAGGGTTTCCGACTGATAACTTTTAAACGAAATAACATGCTGTCTTCAAACTTGGTATGTAACTTGTTTACCACAAAACTTAGGCCAGCTTTGATTTTGGGTTCAGAGGTCCAAGGGGTCCTGGAGTTATGCCCCTTGAAACTTTGAAATTTTGTGAATTTTAGGGTTTCCGACTGATAACTTTTAAACGAAATAGATTGCTGCCTTCAAACTTGGTATGTAACTTGTTTACAACAAAACTCAGGCCAACTATGATTTTGGGTTAAGAGGTCCAAGGGGTTCTGGAGTTATGCCCCTTGAAACTTTGAAATTTTGTTAATTTGATAAGTTTTGAATGAAACAACATACAGCCTATAAAATTGGTATGTAAATGGTTTTCTACAAAACTCAGGTCAAGTTTGATTTTGGGTTCAGAGGTCTAAGGGATTCTGGAGTTATGCCCTTTGAAACTTTGAAATTCTGTGATTTTTTTGGTTTCTGACTGATATCTTTTGAAAAAAACAACATACAGTCTTCAAACTTGGTGTGACAATTGTTTACCACAAACCCCAGGTCAAGTTCAATTTTTGGCTCAGAGGTCTAAGGGGTTATAGAGTTATGCCCTTGAAACTTAAATTTTTTTTAATTTTAGGGTTCTTACTAACAAAATTACATATAGTCTTCAAACTTTGTATGTAAGTTGTTTACTAGAAATTCAAACTTAGTTCGAATTGGGTACAGAGATCCAAGAGATTCTGAGTGAGGTATGCCCCTCGAAACTTCAAAATTTTGTGAAACCTGGCGGGGTATCATGTAATGCACCATTACTATTTTTAAAAGGCAAATTTGGTGTTTTCATATATTTAGCTGTAGAAAATTTATAATTTAAGATTTTGATGGAGTTTCTTTCAGTGTGCTTTCAAGTGGATTTCCAATCAGTAGTATGGCAAGGGATTTCACGTAGCATGTATCATTCATGAGATAAATGGGGCCCAAAATGGGGGAATCTCAAAAATTTTATTTCTTAAAATTTTGATGCAGTTTTTTTCAATGGATTCAATTACGGAAAATTAACATAGGTTTAACCATAAGATTTTTGATAACTTGTCTACTTTTGGAGCTATGAGGGACGAAATAGGGCTAAACTTACAAATGTGAGGATTACATTGAATTTTTATCTTTTATCTGATTTTGATGGAATTTTTTTCTTCGGATTCCTCTTATTGTAAGCTTTGAGTAGTATGCCATAGGATTTGTTATAGCTCTTACCGTTTTTGAGCTACATGTATAAGGTGTCAAAGAGGCCAAAATAGCATTTTTTTCAAAAAATGTAAAATCTTTGGATTCCTATTGTTGTAATTTTATGGAAGTATGTCACCAAGTTTTGGGTATTTCTTACAGTTTCCAAGCTATACGGGGTCAAAGGGGCTAAAATTGCAATTTTTCAAAATATGTAAAATCTTTATCTTTAATAAAACTCATTGGGATGTTTTCTTTGGATTCCTCATGATAAGCTTTCAGTAGTATGTCAACAGATTTGGTGTAACTCTCGCCCTTTCAGAGCTTTAAGGGATCAAAAGGACTTATTTTTATCTTCCTCAGATTTGTCCAGCTAATTACTGTGTCAAACACCTTATTGTGCATATGTTATTATTATGCCCCCGTGAAACAAAGTTTCAGGAGCATATAGTTTTTGGTCTGTCTGTTTGTTTGTCTGTTTGTCCACAAAAAACTTTTAACATTGGGTATATCTTTTGAATGGTAAATGATAGGGCTCTCATATTTTCATGTGTATTCCTTCTGGCAAGACCTTTCAAACGATACCAAAATTTTGGACCTCATGACCTTGACCTTGACATGTGATGGACTTTTTGAAAAAAATAATAAACTTTAACATTGGGTATATCTTTTGAATGGTAAGTGATATGGCTTTCATATTTTGCATGTGCATTCCTTGTGGCAAGACCTTTTAATTGGTACCAGATTAGTTGACCTTGTGACCTTGACCTTGGCCTGTGAACAACTGCATAAAAACTTTTAACATTGAGCATATCTTTTGAATGGTAAGTGATAATTCTTTCATATTTTGCATGTGTATTCCTTGTAGTGAGACCTTTTAGTTGGTACAAGAATATTTGATCTTGTGACCTTGAACTTGACATGTGACTGTCCGATAAAATTTCACCAAAAAATGAAATTATACTTTGTTTTATTTTATATATATATATATATATATATAGAAATTAAACTCATTTATGATGAAATGTTTCTTGATAGCTATAGAAATTTTTTTTGTAAAAAAGATTTTTTAAATCATTCAGCATATTTTCTTCATTTATTCACTTTCGTTTTACAGGAATTTATATATGTATTATATATACATTCATGTGATAAACTTGTGGGCTGAAAACTGGAGATTTGAAAATGTTCAGCTGGAGATTGGGTCTGAAAACTGGAGATTTTTCGTCTACCTATTTTTAACGGTTTTATGTGTTTTACTCTGATAGTATTGGTGAATTCATTCATTTATGCAGCATTATATTTTCTTTGATCACCCCTACATACATGTAGGCCCTTGTGGGAGATTTTGCTATATTATATTAGTTATATTAAAGAGACTGCTCCACTTGTAGAACAATTTTCTAGATCTACGTAAATGCCATGTGCTAGATCTGGGCAATGATATTCGCAATGAGTGTCTAAACTATAGAGTTTTGCAATTTTTTACATGTTAGTGGTAACATCATTTAAAGAGTGAAAAGTGGGGTACTTTTCATTATTAAATGAATCATTTGATTTTTTATACGACTGCAAAAATTTTGCGGTCGTATTATGGTATGGCGCTGGCGTCGGCGTCGGCGTCGGCGTTGACGTTGGCGTTGGCGTCGGCGTCTGTGGACAGCATAACTTTAGTTCTAGTGAACGGATTGTTATCAAATTTTAGTATGATGTTTGTTGGCACAAGCTTAAGCCCGGGTTTTAATTTCGAGTTCCCTGCCCAACCCGTTATTGAAAAAGAGGCAAAAAAGGGGCCAAAAAGGGGTAAAATTAGGTATTTTCGTGTCTGTGGACAGCATAACTTTAGTTCTAGTGAACGGATTGTTATCAAATTTTAGTATGATGTTTGTTGGCACAAGCTTAAGCCCGGGTTTTAATTTCGAGTTCCCTGCCCAACCCGTTATTGAAAAAGAGGCAAAAAAGGGGCCAAAAAGGGGTAAAATTAGGTATTTTCGTGTCTGTGGACAGCATAACTTTGGTTCTAGTGGATGGATTGTTTTCAAATCTTAGTATGATGTTTCTTGGAACATTCTTGAGAAACGTTTTTTTCCTATCGGGTTTTTGCCCCACCCATTTCAGAATTAGGGGCCAAAAAAGGGTTAAATGAGGTGTTTTCACATATTTGACTGTAGAATCTTTATTATGTATTGGATTTTGATTGGGTTTGTTTCAGTGTG
>MJUU01031421.1:49142-73041 GCA_002080025.1 Modiolus philippinarum | reverse complement strand
GGGCGGAAAGCGGAATAATAATAATAATAATAATAATAATAATAATAATAAGAAACGGAGCAAAAACAATATGTCTCCACAAACTTCATTTGGGAGCCATAATAATAATAAAGAGTGATAATATGTTTGCATGCAAACACAAGTCACCCAAACCAGATTCCATACCAAATTGCTTTTTGAAAAAATGCTGTGATGTATATTTATCACCAATGATTGTAATAATGTGTTTTGAAATATTTGTTTCTCCTTATGTAAGAACTAGTGTCATAAACTCATTATCTTCTCAACCCCGAGGGAACCCCGGAATATAGAAAAAGGACCTAGTATCTCCGGCTTGCGGGGTGTGACCCCTCCTAAACGGAGGCTGACCCCGAGGGTCCCGGGATATAGAAATAGGACCCATTCCGTGGTTGTGCGGGATTAATAAATACACAACCCATCTTTCGGATGGGATGTAAACTCAGGTCCACGTGTTGGAAGAAATGCCACGCTTCCTGCACGTTAAAGAACCCTTGTAGCAAGCTCTTTTTGGGGTGGTCCGTAGGTGATCGGCTACAAGGCTAAATTCCCCGCCCTTGACGATTTCACCCTTCTTTTCCAGTGACAGTTAGAATTTCCCGTCCCATGGCCGTTTCCATACCCCAAAGTGATTATTTATTAACAAACTTGTTCTCGTCTTGATATAGCTGAAATATTGCTGAGTAGACGTTAAACAATATTCAATCAATCAATCAATCATTATCTTCTCGTCTATCAGTGTTAGTAGTACTTTGATTACCAGGTTAACACTTCATGAGTATATGTACTGGATTGCATCAGAAAGGAAGTTGCGTCATAATGGTTTCATTATTGATTCATTGATGAAACCAACATTCAAAGCTTAATGTGTACATTTATTGATACTTTAACGTGAAATAAAGCTAAAGGGCTGTGACCTTGACCTTTGACCTTGACCTCATTTTGAAGGTCCAGACTTCCTGAACATTTTGTACGTTGGATGTTTTTTAGTATCTTCAATTGTATTTGAGCTAAAAGCAAAAAACGCAAAATTCGGACATCAAAATCGGTTTTCGGTCCATAAAACGAAAGCGGTTGGTCCGATCATTTTGGACCCTATGTAACAAATGTAGATCTTAACAAGACACACATTTTTGCCTTACATGTTATCAGCCATCTATTACCGTTTATCAGCTATTACAAAAACAAGGTCTAGGGTCAAAGTTCAAAGTGACCAATGACCTTTGACCTTGGCATTTTTAAATGTAACACATATCACCTAAATTGAATGGAAAGGGTTTGAGGTTTCCATCTCTTATCGTTTTCGAGAAAAAACATGCTAAAAGAGATGACGAAACTTTCAAGGGGCATAACTCTTGAACGGTGCATCATAGAATTTCGGTCCTAATGTAAAAAAAGGTCCGTCATGACCTAATAAACATTTTTGCTATAACAATTAATCGCTATCATTTACAGTTTTCGAAATATTCCAATCACAAGATTTGAGGTCAAAGTTCAAAGTGACCAATGACCGTGGTCATTTTGGAAATTCAAAGACCTTCTTGCACATCTTGGGGTGGTTGTCTACATTGGTGCCATGTTTCATTAAGTTTGGAATACCCATCTCTGAGATAATGTTTGGACAAAGTTTGAAAAATCCATTGAGGAATACTAATAATAATAAGAAACAGAGTAAAAACCAAACTTCGTTTGGGTGACTTAATAACGAGTGATAATATGTTTGCATGCAAACACAAGTCACCCAAACCAGAGTTCAAAGTTCAAAGTGACCAATGACCGTGGTCATTTTGGAAATGTTTAGACCTTCCTGCACATCTTGAAGTTGGTATCTACAATGGTACCAAGTTTCATAAAGTTTGGTCCACCCATCTCTGAGATAATGTTTGGACAATGTTTGAAAAATCATTGAGGAATAATAATAATAACTAGATTTGCAATTGCGAGCCTGGAAGCCAATTCGATGATTCCATCCTGTTCGCAGCGTCAAAATCTACCTAGAAATCAATTTTCGCTGAAATCCGACAAAGTTGAAATTTTGACGTATTTTGGCGGCCATCTTGGAAATGGCGGCCATTTTGAAAAAAAAAAAAAAATTAAAACGCACATCTTCATATGGTGATCCAACTTTATGTCAAGTTTCATGAACTTCTGATCATGCATCGCCGAGTAATTGACCGGACAAACTTTGGCTGGAATAATAAAGAATAATAATAATAATAAGAAACGGAGGAATAACAATATGTCGTCCCGACTATGTCTGGGGCGACATAATGATAAGAAACAGAGTAAACACAATAAGTCACCAAACTTCGTTTGGGTGACTTAATAATAACGAGTGATGATATGTTTGCATGCAAACACAAGTCACCCAACCAGATTCCATACTCAATTGCTCTTTAAAAAAAGCTGTGTTGTATATTTACTACCAATCATTGCAATAATTTGTTTTGAAATTTTTTTTATTCCCCATGTAAGAATTAGTTTCTTAAGCTCAGTATGTTTTCGTCTATCAGTGCTTTTAGTGCTTTAATTCACATGTCAAATTAACCTGGATTGCATCAGAAAATTGCGTCATAGTGTTTTCATTATTGAATAATCGATGAAACCAAATTTCCAAGCTTAATATGTGTATTTATTGATACTTTAACATGAATTAAAGTGTGGGGGTGTGACCTTGACCTTTGACCTTAACAGCTCATTTTGAAGGTCCCGTCTTCCTGAACATTTTGTATGTTGAATGTCTTTTGTATCTTCAATGGTATTTGAGCTATACGCAAAAAAACAAAACAAAAACAAATTCGGACATAAAAAAAACGGTTTTTGGTCAATAGGCCCAAAACGGTTGGTCCAATAATTTGGACCCGATGTAACAAATGTAGATCTTAACAAGACACGCATTTTTGCAATTACATATTTTCAGCTATCTAATACGGTTTAAGAGTTATAACTAAAACAAGGTCCAGGGTCAAAGTTCAAAGTGACCAATGACCTTTGACCTTAGCATTTTTAAAGTAACACATATCATCTAAGGTGAATGGAAAAGGTTCCAGGTTTCTATCTCTTACCGTTTTCAAGAAAAAACATGTTTAAAGGTATGACGAAATTTTCAGGGGACATTACTCACGAAGGGTTGACCGTTGTCGGTTCAAATGTAAATAATGTCCGTCATGACCAAACAAACATTTTTGTCATTATATTTAATCATCTATCTTTTATGGTTTCAGAGTTATCCAATAAGAAGTTTTGAGGTCAAAGTTCAAAGTGACCAATGGCAGTGGTCATTTTGAAAATTGTTAGACCTTCCTGCACATCTTGAGGTTGGTATCTACAATGGTACCAAGTTTCATTGAGTTTGGACCAACCATCTTTGAGAATATGGGTGGACAAGATTAGAATCATTGAGGAATAATAACAAATAATAACGAGTGATCATATGTTTGCATGCAAACACAAGTCGCCCAAACCAGATTCCATACTCAATTGCTCTTTGAAAAAAATGCTGTGTTGTATATGTACCACCAATGATTTAAATAAGTTGTTCTGAAATATTTTTTTATTCCTCATGTAAGAATTAGTTTCTTAAACTCATTATGTTTTCGTCTATCAGTGCGATTAGTGCTTTGATTAACTGGTCAAAATTTACAAGGATTGCGTCAGAAAGTTGTGTCATTATGACCACCCATTTCTGAGATAAAGTTTGGACAAAGTTTGTAAAATCAATTTAGGAATAATAATAATAAAAATGTTTTGATGTAAATTTTTCACCAATGATTAATGTGTTCTGAAATAATTTCTTTTTTTTATTCATCATGTAAGAATTTGTCTCTTCAACTCATTATGTTTTCATCAAACAGTGTTAGTAGTGCTTTGATTCAAGATGAAAACTTCATATCCTGTTTCGTCATATAATATAATCATTTCTTTTTTTAGATATTACATGGATTTTTTTGGTTACATAAAGTTTTATCAGTATCAATTATTTAGCTGTTTGACTACCAGTAATTAAACTGTCAAATCTAAAATTGATAAATGACACATGCGTAACACTGGTTGTTTTAGGTAAAAATATTTTAAAATCTTAACTATTTAATTAGAACAGATGGTTTATAGTTCCCCAATTATTTAAATATATTTATATACCTGTCATCACCTACACCACAAATAAAATTCTAATTTCAGTTGACGTTGAGGTTATCAATGTCAAACCACAAATGATATATAATGAAGTAATTTTCATTCATTTAAGAAATGATTAAATAACTTTGGACTAATGCAACAAATAAAGATCTTAACAAGACACATTTTTGCCATTACATTTAATCAGCTATCTACTATGGTTTAAGAGTTGTTACAAAAACAAGGTTTAGGGTCACAGTTCAAAGTGATCAATGACCTTTGACTCTGGCATTTTTAAATGTAACACATATCACCTAAGTTGAATGGAAAAGGTTTCAGGTTTCTATCTCTAACCGTTTTCGAGAAAACCCAACTTGAAAGATGTGACGAAACTTTCAACGGTCATAACTCTTGAACGGTTGACCATAGAATTTCGATCTAAATGTCAGAAATGTCCATCATGACCTAACTAACATTTTTGTCATTACATTTTAACAGCTATCTTTTACAGTTTCCGAGTTAATCCAATAATAAGATTTAGGGTCAAAGTTCACGGTGACCAAAGAAATTTCAACACCTAAGTGCACATCTTTGGGTGGTGATCTTCCTTCCTGTGAAGTTTGATTGAGATTGGACAAGTGGTCTCTGAGAATTTGGTTGGACAAGATGATTTTTAGAGGCGGAAAAATAATAATAACGAGTGATAATATGTTTGCATGCAAACACAAGTCACCCAAACCAGTTTCCATACCAAATGGCTTTTTGAAAAAATGCTGTGTTGTATATTTATCAACAATGATTGTAATAATGTGTTCTGAAATATTTTGTTTCTATTCCTTGTGTAAGAACTAGTGTCATAAACTCATTATCTTTTTGTCTATCAGTGTTAGTATTACTTTGATTCACAGGTTAACACTTTATAAGTATATGTATGGATTGCATCAGAAATGAAGTTGCGTCGTAATGGTTTCATTATTGTTAATACTGTATGTACATTTATTGATACTTTAATGTGAAATAAAGCTATAGGGCTGTGACCTTGACCTTTGACCTTGACCTCATTTTGAAGGTCCAGACTTCCTGAACATTTTGTACGTTGAATGTCTTTTAGTATCTTCAATGATATTTGGGCTATAAGGAAATAACGCAAAATTCGGACATCAAAATCGGTTTTCGGATAATTTTGAACCTTTTGTAACAAATGTAGATCTTAACAAGACACACATTTTTGCCATTACATTTTATCAGCTATCTATTACGGTTTATGAGTTATTACAAAAACAAGGTCTAGGGTCAAAGTTCAAAGTGACCAATGACCTTTGACCTTGGCATTTTTAAATGTAACACATATCACCTAAATTGAATGGAAAAGGTTTCAGGTTTCTATCTCTTACCGTTTTCGATAAAAAACATGCTAAAAGATGTGACGAAAATTTCAAGGGGCATAACTCTTGAACGGTGCATCATAGAATTTTGGTCCAAATGTAACAAAGGTCCGTCATGACCTAATAAACATTTTTGCCATAACAATTAATCAGCTATCATTTACAGTTTTCGAGATAATCCAATCACAAGATATGAGGTCAAAGTTCAAAGTGACCAATGACCGTGGTCATCTTGGAAATTCAAAGACCTTCTTGCACATCTTTGGGTGGTTGTGTACATTGGTGCCATGTTTCATTAAGTTTGCAATACCCTTCTCTGAGATAATGTTTGGACAAACTTTGAAAAATCCATTGAGGAATAATAATAATAACTAGTATTGATTGTGTTTGGATGCAAACACAAGAAGTCTCCCAAACGAACTCCCAAATCAGAATTCAAAGGCTTTAGATGGGATCCACAGATTCTAAACAACCTTCCTATCAAATTTCATGTAATTCTGAGCACTTGGATTTTCCCGCCTTTTTACCGTTTCCATGGCAACGGTCAACATTTTGAAGTCTTGAAGACCGGAACCCAATTCTACACCTGCTAGGCAACCTTCCTGTAAAATTTCATCCAAATCTGAGCACTTTGAGTTTCCCGTCCTTTTTACCGTTTCCATGGCAACGGTCACCATTTTGAAGTCTTGGACACCGGAGCCAAATTCTACACTTGTTATGCAACCTTCCTGTAAAATTTCATCCAATTCTAATCATTTTGGTTTTCTCGCCTTTTTTACCGTTTCCATGGCATCGGTCGCCATCTTGAAGTCTTGGAGACCAGAAGACAATTCTACACATGTAGGGCAACCTTCCTGTAAAATTTCATTCAATTCTGAGCACATTGATTTTCCCGCCTTTTTACCATTTCCATGGCACCGGAAATCATTTAGAGGTCTTGGACACCAGAAGTCAATTCTACACATGCAAGACAACCTTCCAGTAAAATTTCATCCAAATCTGAGGACTTTAATTTTCCTGCCTTTTTTACCATTCCAAGGGCACCGGCCACCATTTTGGGGTCTTGGACACAAGAAGTTAATTCTACACATGCAAGGCAACCTTCTAGTAAAATTTCATCCAAATCTGAGCACCTTGATTTTCCCGCCTTTTTTACCATTTTCATGGCACGTGTTGACATTTTGAAGTCTTGGAGACCAGAAGTTAATTCTACACATGTAAGGCAACCTACCTGTAAAATTTCATCCAATTCTGAGCACTTTGATTTTCCCGCCTTTTTTACCATTTCCATGGCAACGGTCGACATTTTGAAAATTCCAAGACTGGAATGTACATCTTGGGATGGGGTTCTATCATCCTGTGAAGTTTGGTTAAGATTGGATCATTGGTGTCCGAGAAAACTGATGGACAAAGTTGAGACGGAAAACGGAAGAAAAAGAATAATAACTAGATTTGCAATTGCAAGCAATAGCTGATGTCGCCCCTGGCAGCCAATTCGATGATTCCATCTTGTTCGCAGCGTCAAAATCTACCTAGAAATCAATTTTCGTTGAAATCGGACAAAGTTGAAATTTGACGTAAAATGGCGGCCATCTTCGAAATGGCGGCCATTTTGAAAATTTTTTCACCGTCATGCATAACTTCGCATGGTGTTCCAACTGTGTGCCAAGTATCAAGTGATTCTGTTCAGGCAACTCTGAGAACTTGCGTGGACAAAATTATTCTAGGAAAATAAAAAAAGTATAATAATAATAATAATAATAATAACAAAGAAACGGAACAATAACAATATGTCTCCCCGACTACGTCTGGGGCGACATAATAATAAAAATTTATAACTGTATAAGGATGCCGATACAAAGTCTCCCAAACGAACTCCCAAATCAGAAATCTGGGCTACAAATCACTTCCACACATCTTAGGCAACCTGTCTGTAGTGTTCATTCAATTCTGAGCACTTTCAATTTTCCCGCCTTTTTTCTGTTTCCATGGCAACAGAATCCATTTTGAAGTCTTGGACACCGGAAACCAATTCCCCGAGTCATAAGCAACCTTCCTGTAAATTTTCATCTAATTCTGAGCACTTTGATTTTCCCGCCTTTTTTGCCATTTCCATGGCACCGGTGCCATATTGAAGTCTTGCACACCGGAAACCTTTTCCCCATAGCCTAAGCAACCTTCCTGAAAATTTTCATCCAATTCCAAGCACTTTGATTTTCCCGCCTTTTTTGCCATTTCCATGGCAACCGGTGCCATATTGAAGTCTTGGACACCAGAAACCTTTTCTCCATGTCCTAAGGAACCTTTCTGTAAAGTTTCATCCAATTCCGAGCACTTTCATTTTCCCGCCTTTTTTCCCGTTTCCATGGCAACCGGTGGCATTTTGAAAATTCCAAGACTGGATTGCACCTTTTGGGATAAGGGTCTATCATCCTGTGAAGTTTGGTCAAGATCCAACCAGTGGTCTCTGAGAAAACGCGCGGACAAATTTTGAAGCGGAAAGACAAGAAGAAGAACAAGAAAAATAAAAATTTATAACTGTATCAGGATGCTGATACAAAAGTCTCCCAAACGAACTCCCAAATCTGGGCTACAAATCACTTCCACACATCGTTGGCAACCTGTCTGTAGAGTTCCATTCAATTCTGAGCACTTTCAATTTTCCCGCCTTTTTTCTGTTTCCATGGCAACGGATATAATTTTGTAGTCTTGGACACCGGAAACCTTTTCCCCATGTTCTTAGCAACCTTCCTGTAAATTTTCATCCAATTCTGAGCACTTTGATTTTCGCGCCTTTTTTGTCGTTTCCATGACAACCAGTGCCATATTGAAGTCTTGGACATCGGAAACCTTTTGCCCATGTCCTAAGCAGCCTTCCTATAAAGTTTCATCCAATTCTGAGCACTTTCATTTTCCCGCCTTTTTTGCCATTTTCATGGGAACCGGTGCCGTTTTGAAAATTCCAAGACCTGTTTGCATCTTTCGGGATAAGGATCTATCTTCATGTGAAGTTTGGTGAAGATCCGTCCATTAGTTTCCGAGAAAAATGGTCGGACAAATTTCGAGGCGGAAGAAGAAGAAGAACAAGAATAATAAAAATAAGAATTGAGTAAAAATAATAAGTCTCCCCAAACTTCGTTTGGGAGACTTAATAATAAGAATTGAGTAAAAACAATAAGTCTCCCCAAACTTCGTTTTGGAGACTTAATAATAAAAAGAAACACAGCAAAAACAATAAGTCTCCCCAAACTTCGTTTGGGAGACTTAATAAGAAACAGAGTAAAAACAATAAGTCACCAAACTTCGTTTGGGTGACTTAATAAGAAACAGAGTAAAAACAATAAGTCACCAAACTTCGTTTGGGTGACTTAATAACGAGTGATGATATGTTTGCATGCAAACACAAGTCACCCAAACCAGATTCCATTCCCAATTGCTGTGTTGGATATTTATCACCAATGATTGTAATAATGTGTTCTGAAATGTTTGTTTCTATTCCTTGTGTAAGAACTAGTGTCATAAACTCATTATCTTTTCGTCTATCAGTGTTAGTAGTACTTTGATTCACAGGTTAACACTTTGTAAGTATATGTACTGAATTGCATCAGAATAATGCGTCCTCCATTAAATAATTAAGGATTTAAAACTCATCGTGATTCTGTCTATAAGTGATATCAGTATTTTTTTTATTAACTTGTACGCACTTTGTGGTTGCATCAGAAAAATAATTTCTATTTATATATTATGAAGTAAGGCACTTCCTCTGTTGTGTGTAATTATATCAAAATTTTAAATTACATTGAAATACATATCAGTTTCATTGAATTTTGACCACCAAATTTTGAGAGAACATTACGTCAATTGTTCAAAAAACAATTTCTAGTTCTTTCCCGGGAGTTGCGTCATAATATTCTCATTGATCAAGAATTTAAGCTTAATATGTACATTTATTGATACTTTTATGTAAAATAAGGTTTTTTGCCATGACCTTGAACTTTGACCTTGACCTCCTTTTGAAGGTCATCTCTTCCTTAACATTTTTTGCATTGAATGTCTCTTTGTATCTTCAATGGTATTTGAGCTATAAGCAAAAAAAAAAAAAAAAACGAAATAAGACATCAAAAATCGGGTTTTGGGCCATAGGCCCAAAACGGTTGGTCCAATAATTTTGGACCAATGTAACAAATGTAGATCTTTATAAGATACACATTTTTGCCATTACATGTTATCAGCTATCTATTATAGTTTATGAAATAATCCAATGACAACATCAAGAGTCAAAGTTCAAAGTGACCAATGACCTTTGACCTTGGCATTTTTAAATCCAACACATATCACCTAAGATGAATGGAAAAGGTTTCAGGTTTCTATCTCTTACCGTTTTCGAGAAAAACATACTTAAAAGATATGATGAAATTTTCAAGGGACATAACACCTGAACGGTTGACCATAGAATTTCGAACTAAATGTAACAAATGTCCGTCATGACCTAACTAACATTTTTGTCATACATTTTATCAGCTATCTTTTACAGTTTCCGAGTTAATCCATTAGTAAGATTTGGGGTCAAAGTTCAAAGTTACCAAAGATGATGGTCATTTGGAAAATTTCAACACCCAAGTGCACATTTTTGGGTAGTGATCTACCTTCCTGTGAAGTTTGATTGTGATTGGACAGGTAGTCTTTGAGAATATGGTTGGACAAAATGATTTTTAGAGGCGGAAAAATAATTATAATAAGAAACGGTGCAAACACAAGAAGTCGCCAAACTTTGTTTGGGCGACTTAATAATAAGAAACGGTGCAAACACAAGAAGTCGCCAAACTTTGTTTGGGCGACTTAATAAGAAACAGAGTAAAAACAATTAGTCACCAAACTTCGTTTGGTTGACTTAAAAAACAATAAGTCACCAAACTTCGTTTGGGTGACTTAATAATAATAATTATAACGAGTGATAATGTGTTTGGATGCAAACACAGAAGTCTTCTAAACCAGAATTCATTCTTTTATTGTACTTTGAAAGAACAATGATTCCTCAATGTAATAATTGTGGTCTTAACTCATTTTATGTCGGTCTAACAGTGCTATAAGTAACTTTGATTCACATGTATACTTCATCAGCAGTGGGGTTGCATCCGATAATAATATTAGGAAGTAGAAGATTTCCTCTATGGTGTGTAATTATTTCAAAATTTTAATTTACACTGACATACATACAAGTTTCCATAAGTTCGGATCACACATCTTTGAAAATGCTAGTTCATAAATTCTTCTAAGAAAAATTGATATGTCTTTCCCTGAAGTTGCATCATTATGTTTTTATTGTTAATTCATCGATAAACCAAGATTTTAAGCTACATATATGTATTAATTGATACTTTAACGCCAAATTAAGTTTTTTGGCTGTGACCTTAACCTTTGACCTTGTCCTCATTTTGAAGGTCACGTCTTCCTGAACGTTTTTTCTATTGAATGTTCTTTTGTATCTTCAATGGTATTTGAGCTATAAGCCAAAACCTCGAAATCAGACATTTAAAATCGGTTTTTGGCCCATAGGCCCAAAAAACAACGGCAGTAGAATACCGAAGGAACAAAGGGGTGAAATTCACAAAAATCGAAGTCCAAAGACAGGGCAAAAACGAGAACACAGAAAACAATGACGTTAGACACAAAAACAATGACACCAGACAGACACAAAGCACAGAACCAGAAACCACAACATTCAGAACAAAGGCACTCACAGTGTGAACTCCAGTGAAACTGAGAGTGACATCAGGTGCTCCGGAAGGGTAAGCATGTCCTGCTCTGTTAACAGCACCCGTCACACTGTGGGTGATTCGATCCGGGAAAATGTCAAAGTCGGTAGTCAAATCCGGGAAGACGTGAATCTAGCTGAAAATGTCCACTTTCATTTGGGATACTGACACGTCATATCTTTCAATGATGCTATGGTGACGGCCATAGAATTTCTTGAGGGATGAAATTAATTAAAACGGTTCGTCCAATGAGTTTGGACCCAATGTACCAAATGGAGAACTTAAAAAGATACACATTTTAGCTATTACATTTTTAAGCTATCTATTACGGTTTATGAGTTAATCCAATAATAAGGTCTAGGGTCAAAGTTCAAAGCGACCAATGACCTTTGACCTTGGCATTTTTAAATGTATCACATATCACCTAAGTTGAATGGAAAAGGTTCCAGGTTTCTATCTCTTACCGTATCCGAGAAAAAACATGTTTAAAGATATGAAGAAATTTTCAAGGGGCATAACTCATGAAGGATTGACCCTAGAGTTTCGGTCCAAATGTAACAAAGGCCCGTCATGTCCTAACAAACATTTTTGTCATTACATATTATCATCTATCTTCTACAGTTTATGAGTTAACCCAATGATAAGATTTGGGGTCAAAGGTCAAAATGACCAATGATGGTAGTCATTTTGAAAATTTAAATACCCGAATGCACCTCTTTGGGTGGAGATCTAACATCCTATGAAGTTTTATTCAGATTGGGCAAGTGGTCTTTGAGAATTTGGTAGGACAAGATTATGGCAAGAAGAAGCGGAAAAATAATAATAATGAACGAGTGATAATGTGTTTGCAAGCAAACACAGAAGTCGCCCAACCAGAACTAATTCCGTAATGTTCTTTGAATGAACAATGAGTCCTCAATTTAAAAATTTGGTCTTAAGTTATCGCATTCTGTCTATAAGTGATATTAGTATTTTTGAAATTTGTGATTGCATCAGAAAATTCATTTCTATTTTTATATTATGAAGTAAGGCATGTCCTCTGTGGTGTGTAATTAAGTCGCCCAAACGAAGTTTGGCAACTTATTGTTTTTTGCTCCGTTTCTTATTATTATTATTATGTCGCCCCAGACGAATTCGGTGAGACATATTGTTATTGTTCCGTTTCTTTGTTATTACGCTTTCTTATTATTATTTTACTTCCAAGAAATTTTGTCCACTTGAGTTCTCAGAGATGCCTAAACAGAATCACTTGATACTTGGCACACAGTTGAAACACCATGTGAAGTTACGCCTAACAGTGACAAATTTTTCAAAATTGCCGCCATTTCCAAGATGGCCGCCATTTTACGTTAAAAACTTGAGGATTCAATATCTCAGGGGCTGCTTTGCAGAATTTCGTCATATTTTGCATAAATGTTCAATGAGATGAGAAGAAGGAATTTACGCCAAGAAATTTTTTCAAAATGGCTGCCATTTCCAAGATGGCTGCCAAAATACGTCAAAATTTCAACTTTGTCCGATTTCAATGAAATTTGATTTCTAGGTAGATTTTGACGTTGCGAATAGGATGGAAGCATCGAATTGGCTGCCAGGGGCGACATCAGCTATTGCTTGCAATTGCAAATCTAGTTATGTCGCCCCAGACGAAGTCGGGGAGACATATTGTTATTGTTCCGTTTCTTTGTTATTACGCTTTCTTATTAAGTCTCCCAAACGAAGTTTGTGGAGACTTATTGTTTTTGCTGCGTTTCTTATTATTCTTATTATTATTTTTCTTCTTCCGTTTTCCGCCTCCAAATTGTCCGCACGATTTCTCAGAGACCAGTGACCCAAACTTCATGAAACTTCATGGCATGATAGATATGGACCCAAAGTTGATCCTAAAGTTTTCGGAATTTCCAAAATAACGACCGTTGCCATGGAAACGGTAAAAAAGGCGGGAAATCAAAGTGCTCAGAATTAGATGAAATTTTATAGGAAGGTTGCCTTACATGTGTAGAATTGGATTCTGGTCTCCAAGACTTCAAAATGGCGACCGTTGCCATGGAAACGGTAAAAAAGGCGGGAAAATCAAAGTGCTCAGAATTGGTTGAAATTTTACAGGAAGGTTGCCTAGCATGTTTACAATTGGGTTCTGGACTCAAAGACTTCAAAATGGCAACCGTTGGCATGGAAACGGTAAAAAAGGCGGGAAAATCCCAAGTGCTCATAATTGAATGAAATTTAACAGGAAGGATGTTTAAAATCTTTGGATCTCATCTAAAGCCTTTGAATTCTGATATGGGAGTTCGTTTGGGAGACTTTTTGTGTTTGCATCCAAACACAATTAATACTAGTTATTATTATTTTACTTCCAATAAATTTTGTCCGTGCAAGTTCTCACAGCTGAACAGAATCACTTGATACTTGGCACACAGTTGGAACACCATGTGAAGTTATGCATGACGATATAAAAATTTTCAAAATGGCCGCCATTTTACGTTAAAAAACAGAGGATTCATATCTCTGGAACTGCTTTGCAGAATTTCTTCATATTTTGCAAAGATGTTCAATAAAATGAGAGGAAGGAATTTATGCAAAAAAAATTTCAAAATGGCCGCCATTTCCAAGATGGCCGCCATTATACGTCAAAATTTCAACTTTGTCAGATTTCAACGAAAATTGATTTCTAGGTAGATTTTGACGCTGGGAACATGATGGGATCATCAAATTGGCTGCCAGGGGCGACATCAACTATTGCTTGCAATTGCAAATCTAGTTATTCTTCCTCTTTTTCTTCCGCCGTGAACTTGTCCCACCAAATTCTCAAAGACTATTGGTCCAATCTTAACCAAACTTTACAGGAAGATGGAACCCCATCCCAAGAGGTGCAGTGAGGTCTTGGAATTTTCAAAATGGCCGCCGTTGCAATGGAAACTGAAAAAAGGCGGGAAAATTCAAAGTGCTCCAAATTGCATGAAATTTTATAGGAAGGTTGGTTATGAAGCATAGAACATATTTTAAGGTCGAAAATGTTCAAAATGGCGGCCGTTGCCATGGAAACTGGGAAAAGGTGGGAAAATGGAAAGTGCTCCAAACTACATGAAAATTTACAGAAACGTTATGTAAGAAGATAGAACATATTTTGAGGTTGAAAATTTTCAAAATGGCAGCCGTTGCTATGGAAACTGAAAAAGGCGGGAAAATTCAAAAGTTTATCAAAATGCATAAAATCTTACAGCATCGTTGTATGGAAAGAGTGGAACTAATTTTGGGAATATAAATAAGCAAGAATGCTGATCAATGGGGGGTCTGGGCGACTTTTGTGTTTCGCTTGCGAGCACAGTTATTACTTGTTATTATAATTTTAAATGACATTGAAATACATGTTTCATTGAATTTCGACCACCCATTTTTGAGAAAACTAGTACGTCAATTGTTCCAAAAACAATTGAAAAGTCTTTCACGAAAGTTGCGTCATAGTATTATAATAAATGATCAACAATTTAAGCTTAATATGTACATTTACTGATACTATTATGTGAAATAAAGTTTTTGGCTATGACCTTGGACTTTGACTTTAACCTCATTTTGAAGGTCACATCTTCCTTTACATTTTTTTTTATTGAATGTCTCTTTGTATCTTCATTGGTATTTGAGCTATAGGCAAAAAACCCGAAATCACACATCAAAAATCGATTTTTGGTCCATAGGCCCAAACCGGTTGGTCCAATAATTTTGGACCCAATGTAACAAATGTAGATCTAAACAAGACACAAATTTTTGCCATTACATGTTATCAGCTATTTTGTTTGGGCGACTTAATTAATAAGAAACGGTGCAAAAACAACAAGTCTCCAAACTTCGTTTGGGAGACTTAATAATAATAATAATAATAAGAAACGGACCAAAAACAATAAGTCTCCACAAACTTCGTTTGGGAGACTTAATAAGAATAATAATAATAAGAAGAAACGGACCAAAAACAATTAGTCTCCACAAACTTCGTTTGGGAGACTTAATAAAAATAATAACGAGTGATGATATGTTTGCATGCAAACACAAGTCACCCAAACCAGATTCCATACTCAATTGCTCTTTGAAAGAATGTTGTGAATTTATCACTAATGATTGTAATATTGTTTTCAGAGTTTATTGTTTTTTTATTCCTCATGTCAGAATTAGTGTTTAAAATTAATTATGTTTTCGTCTATCAGTGCTAGTAGTGCTTTGATTCGCAGGTTAAAATGTTTTCTTAATTGCGTCAGAGAGGAAGTTGCGTCATAATGTTCTCATTATTGATTCATCACTGAAACCAATATTCCAAGCTTAATATGCGTATTTATTGATATTTTAACATGAAATAAAGTTTGAAGGTCCCGTCTTCCTGAACAATTTGTATGTTGAATGTCTTTTTGTATCTTCAACGGCTTTTGAGATATAAGCAAAAAACCTCAAAATCGGACACTGGTTTTTGGTCCATAGGTCGAAAACGGTTGGTCCAATAATTTTGGACCCATGTAACAAATGTAGATCTTAACAAGACACACATTTATGTAATTACATGTTTTCAGCTATCTATTACCGTTTAAGAGTTATAACAAAAACAAGGTCTAGGGTCAAAGTTCAAAATGACCAATGACCTTTGACCTTGGCATTTTTAAATGTAACACATATCCCCTAAGTTAAATGGAAAAGGTTCCAGGTTTCTATCTCTTACCGTTTTCGAGAAAAAAACATGTTTAAAGATATTACGAAATTTTCAAGGGGCATAACTCAAGAAGGGTTGACCATAGAGTTTCGGTCCAAATGTAACGAATGTCCGTCATGGCCTAACAAACATTTTGTCATTACATTTAATCATCTATCTTTTACGGTTTCAGAGTTATTCCGATAAGAATGTTTGAGGTCAAAGTTCAAACTGACCAATGACCGTGGTCATTTTGGAAATTTTTAGACCTTCTTGCACATCTTGAGGTTGGTATCTACAATGGTTCCAAGTTTCATAAAGTTTGGTCCATCCATCTCTGAGAAAATGCTTGGACAATGTTTGAAAAATTATTGCGGAATAATAATAATAACGAGTGATGATATGTTTGCATGCAAACACGAGTCACCCAAACCAGATTCCATACTCAATTGCTCTTTGAAAAAATGCTATGTTGTAAATTTATCTTTCAATGATTGCAATGTTTTCCGAGATAATTGTTTTTTCATTCCTAATAAAAATTAGTGCTTTTTCGTCTATCAGTGCTAGTATAGCTTTGGTTGACATGTTAAACTATTTTTTTGATTGCTTCAGAAAGGAAGTTGCATCATAATGTTCTCATTATTGATTAATCAATGAAAACAACACTCCAAGCTGAATATGTGTATTTATTGATACTTTAATGTGAAATAAAGTTCTTGGGCTGCTACATTGACCTTTGACCTTAACCTCATTTTGAAGGTCGCATCTTCCTGAACATTTTGTCCGCCGAGTATCTTTTTGTATCTTTAATGGTATTTGAGCTATACACAAGACACACATTTTCTCCATTACATTTCATCAGCTATCTATTACGGTTTAAGAGTTATTACAAAAACAAGGTCTAGGGTCAAAGTTCAAAGTGACCAATGACCTTTGAACTTGGCATTTTTAAATGTAACACATATCACCTAAGATGAATGGAAAAGGTTCCAGGTTTCTATCACTTGCCGTTTTCGAGAAAAACATACTTAAAGATGTGACAAAACTTTCAAGGGGCATAGCTCCTGAACGGTTGGCCATAGAGTTTCGGTCCATATGTAACAAATGTCCGTCATGACCAAACAAACATTTTTGTCATTACATTTAATCATCTATCTTTTACGGTTTCAGAGTCATTCCAATAAGAAGTTTGAGGTCAAAGTGCAAAGTGACCAATGACCGTGGTCATTTTGGAAAGTCCAAGACCTTCATGCACATCTTGGGGATGGTATCTACAATGGTGCCCAGTTTCTTTTAGTTTGGACCAACAATCTTTGAGAAAATGTGTGGACAAGATTAAAATCATTGAGAAATAATAGCAAAAAATAACGAGTAACTAGATTTGCAATTGCAAGCAATAGCTGATGTCGCCCCTGACAGCTAATTAGATGATTCCAGCTTGTTCGCAGCATCAAATTCTACCTGGAAATCAATTTTCGTTGAAAATCAATTAATCATCCTATTCTGAGCACTTTGATTTTCCCGCCTTTTTTGTCATTTCCATTGCAACCAGTGCCATATTCAAGTCTTGGACATCGGAAACCTTTCCGCCATGTCCTAAGTAACCTTTCTGTAAATTTTCATCCAATTCTGAGCACTTCGATTTTCCCGCCTTTTTGCCGTTTCCATGGCAACCGGTGCCATATTGAAGTCTTGGACATCAGAAACCTTTCCCCATGACCTAAGCAACCTTTCTGTAAATTTTCATCCCATTTTGAGCACTTCGATTTTCCCGCCTTTTTTGTCGTTTCCATGGCAACCGGTGCCATATTGAAGTCTTGCACATCGGAAATTTTTCCACTTGTCCTAAGCAACCTTTCTGTAAAGTTTCATTCAATTCTGAGCACTTTCATTTTCCCGCCTTTTTTGCCATTCCCATGGCAACCGGTGCCATTTTAAAAATTTTTGGTGGTGCATGCACATCTTCTCATAGTGGTCCAACTTTGTGCCAAGTATCGATGAGTTCTGTTGAAGCATCTCAGAGAAAATCACTGGACAAAAATAGGTGGAAGAAAGAAACAATAATGAATAATAATAATAATAACTAGATTTGCAATTGCAAGCAATAGCTGATGTCGCCCCTGGCAGCCAATTCCATGATTCAACCTTGCTCGCGGCGTGAAAATCTACCTAGAAATCAATTTTCGTTGAAATCGGCCAAAGTTGAAATTTTGACGTATTTTGGCGGCCATCTTGGAAATGTCGTCCATTTTGAAAATTTTTTTGTTGCATGCCAATTTTCTTACGGTGATTCAACTTTTTGCCAAATGTGAATGAATTCTGTCAAGGCATGTTTGAGATTTAATGATTTTTATGGAAATTGGACAAATTCAAAGTGCTGACGTAACTTGTCCGCCATCTTGAAAATGGCAGCCATTTTGAAATTTTTTTTAATTTTTTAATGGGGGCACAATTTCATAAGGTGATCCAACTTTGTACCAAATATGAACTAGTTCTAATGAAGCATCTCCGAGAACATGCCCGGACAAAAATAGGTGGAAGAAAGAATAATTAAAATAACGAGTGATGATATGTTTGCATGCAAACACAAGTCACCCAAACCAGATTCCATACCAAATTGTTTTTGAAAAAATGCTGTGTTGTATATTTATCACCAATGATTGTAATTATGTGTTCTGAAATATTTGTTTCTATTCCTTATGTAAAAACTAGTGTCATATACTCATTATCTTTTCGTCTATCAGTGTAAGTAGTACTAACAGGTTAACATTTCATAAGTATATGTACTGGATTGCATCAGAAAGGAAGTTGCGCCATAAAGGTTTCATTATTGATTCATTGATGAAACCAACATTTAAAGCTTAATATGTACATTTATTGACACTTTAACGTGAAATAAAGCTTTAGGGCTGTGACCTTGAACTTTGACCTTGACCTTATTTTGAAGATCCAGACTTCCTGAACATTTTGTACGTTGAATGTCTTTTAGTATCTTCAATGGTATTTGAGCTATAAGCAAAAAACACAATTCGGACATCAAAATCGGTTTTCGGTCCATAAACCGAAAACGATTGGTCCGATAATTTTGGACCCTATGTAACAAATGTAGATCTTAACAAGACATACATTTTTGCCATTACATGTTATCAGCTATCTATAACGGTTCATGGGTTATTACAAAAACAAGGTCTAGGGTCAAAGTTCAAAGTGACCAATGACCTTTGACCTTGGCATTTTTAAATGAAACACATTCACCTAAATTGAATGGAAAAGGTTTCAGGCTTCTATCTCTTACCGTTTTCGAGAAAAAACATGCTAAAAGAGGTGAAGAAACTTTCAAGGGCATTACTCTTGAACGGTACATCACAGAATTTCGGTCCAATGTAACAAAGGTCCGTCATGACCTAATGAAGATTTTTGTCATAACAATTAATCAGCTATCATTTACAGTTTTCGAGATATTCCAATCACAAGATTTGAGGTCAAAGTTCAAAGTGACCAATGACCGTGGTCATTTTGGAAATTCAAAGACCTTCTTGCACATCTTTGGGTGGTTGTTCACTTTGGTGCCATGTTTCATTAAGTTTGGAATACCCATCTCTGAGATAATGTTTGGACAAAGTTCGAAAAATCCATTGAGGAATAATAACAATAACAAGTGATAATGTGTTTGCAAGCAAACACAGAAGTCGCCCAACCAGAATTAATTCTTTAATGTTCTTTGAAAGAACAATGCGTCCTCGATTTAAGAATTAAGGATTTAAAGCTCATCATGAATCTGTCTATCAGTGATATCAGTATTTTTATTAACTTGTACGCACTTTGTGGTTGCATCAGAAAAATCATTTCTATTTATATATTTTGAAGTAAGGCACTTTCTCTGTTGTGTGTAATTATATCCGAATTTCAATTTTATTGAAATACATATCAGTTTCATTGAATTTTGACCACCCATTTTAGAGAAAACCATGACGTCAATTGTTCAAAAACAATTTCTAGGTCTTTCCCGGAAGTTGCGTCATAACATTCTCATCACTGATCAACAATTTAAGCTTAATATGTAATTTTATTGATACTTTTATGTGAAATAAAAGTTTTTGCCATGACCTTGAACTTCGACCATGCCCTCCTTTTGAGGGTCACATCTTCCTTAACATTTTTTGTATTGAATGTCTCTTTGTATCTTCAATGGTATTTGAGCTATAAGCAAAAAACCCGAAATCAGACATTAAAAATCGGGTTTTGGTCCATAGGCCCAAAACGGTTGGTCCAATAATTTTGGATCCATGTAACAAATGTAGATCTTAACAAGATACACATTTTTGCCATTATATGTTATCAGCTATCTCTTATAGTTTATGAGTTAATCCAATGACAACATCAGGGGTCAAAGTTCAAAGTGACCAATAACCTTTGACCTTGGCATTTTTAAATGTAACACATATCACTTAAGATGAATGGAAAAGGTTTCAGGTTTCTATCTCTTACTGTTTTCGAGAGAAACATACTTAAAAGATATAATGAAATTTTCAAGGGGCATAACTCCTGAACGGTTGACCATAGAGTTTCGGTTTAAATGTAACAAATGTCAGTCATGACCTAACTAACATTTTTGTCATTACCTTGTATTAGCTATCTGTTACAGTTTCCGAGTTAATCCAATAATAAGATTTGGGGTCAAAGTTCAAAGTGACCAATGATGGTGGTCATTTGGAAAATTTCAACACCCAAGTGCACACCTTTGGGTGTTGATCTATCTACCTGTGAAGTTTGATTATGATTGGGCAAGTGATTTCTGAGAATTTGGTTGGAGAGGATGATTTTTGAGGCGGAATAATAATAATAATAATAACAATAATAAGAAACGGTGCACACACAAGAAGTCGCCAAACTTTGTTTGGGCGACTTAATGAGTGATGATATGTTTGCATGCAAACAAAAGTCACCCAAACCATTGCTTTTTGAAAAAAAAATGCTGTGTTGTATATTTATCACCAATGATTGTAATAATGTGTTCTGAAATATTTGTTTCTATTCCTTGTGTAAGAACTAGTGTCATAAACTCATTTTCTTTTTGTATATCAGTGTTAGTAGTACTTTGATTCACAGGTTAACACTTCATAAGTATATGTACTGGATTGCATCAGAAAGGAAGTTGCGTCATAATGCTTTCATTATTGATTAATCAGAGCTTAATATGTACATTGATTGATACTTTAACATGAAATAAAGCTTAAGGACTATGACCTTGACCTTTGACCTTGACCTCATTTTGAAGGTCCAGACTTCCTGAACATTTTGTACGTTGAATGTCTTTTAGTATCTTCAATGGTATTTGAGCTATAAGCAAAAAACACAAACTTCGGACATCAAAATCGGTTTTCGGTCCATAAACCGAAAACGGTTGGTCCGATAATTTTGGGCCCTATGTATCAAGACACACATTTTTGTCATTACAAATTATCAGCTTTATATAACGGTTTATGAGTTATTACAAAAACAAGGTCTAGGGTCAAAGTTCAAAGTGACCAATGACCTTTGCCCTTTGTATTTTTAAATGTAACACATATCCCCTAAATTGAATGGAAAAGGTTACAGGTTTCTATATCTTACCGTTTTCGAGAAAAAGCATGCTAAAAGAGGTGACGAAACTTTCAAGGGGCATAACTCTTGAACGGTGCATCATAGAATTTCGTTCCAAATGTAGCTAAGGTCCGTCATTACCTAATAAACAGTTTTGCCATAACAATCAATCAGCTATCATTTACAGTTTTCGAGATATTCCAATCACAAGATTTGAGGTCAAAGTTCAAAGTGACCAATGACCGTGGTCATTTTGGAAATTGAAAGACCTTCTTGCACATCTTGGAGTGGTTGTCCACATTGGTGCCATGTTTCATTAAGTTAAGAATACCTATCTCTGAGATAATGTTTGGACAAACTTTGAAAACCCATTGAGGAATAAAAATAGTAATAAGAAACAGAGTAACAACAATAAGTCACCAAACTTTGTTTGGGTGACTTAATCATAAGAAACAGAGTAAACACAATAAGTCACCAAACTTCGTTTGGGTGACTTAATAATAACTAGATTTGCAATTGCAAGCAATAGCTGATGTCGCCCCTGGCAGCCAATTCGATGATTCATCTTGTTCGCAGCGTCAAAATCTACCTAGAAATCAATTTTCGTTGAAATCCGACAACGTTGAAATTTTGACGTAAAATGGCGGCCATCTTGGAAATGGCGGCCATTTTGAATTTTTTTTTTCGTAGCCTGCACTTCTCGTTACTGTGATTTAACTTCCTGCCAAGTTTCATTTGCCTACCTCAAACCGTCTACCCAAAATAGTCCGGACAAAAATGTGTGGAAGAACAATAATAATAACAAGTGATAACTGTGTTCGGAAGCGAAACACAAAAGTCTCCCAAACGAACTCCCATATCGGATTTCAAGGCAAAGCGAGACCACCTCAAGAAAAAAAATTGTGCAGGGGTTCCCCTTATAACCTATGTAATTCATATTTCTCAAAATTCCTTATTTTATCATAAAACTTAATTTTTCAACCTAAAACATACGTTTCTGTTTTTGTTTCTATGGCAACCAAGTGCTCTTTTGTCCATTACTTCCAATTTCAGACCCTTTCCAAAAATAATTTGGGCAGGGGTTCCCCTTTTTAGTTATGTAATATATATTTCTCAAAATTCCTTATTTTTTATCAGAAAACTCAATTTTTCAACAAAAAATATGCTTCTGGTTTTCTTTCCATGGCAGCCAAGTGCTCTTTTGACCATTGCAAAAATTTCAGACCCTTTCCAAAAAAAAAATTGGGCAGGGGTTCCCCTTATAAGCTATGTAATATATATTTCTCAAAATTCCTGATTTTTTTTATCAGAAAACTCAATTTTTCAACAAAAATATGCATCTGGTTTTCTTTCCATGGCAACCAAGTATTCTTTTGTCAATTGTATCCAATTTTAGACCCTTTCCAAAAACAATTTGGGCAGGGGTTCGTTCCCCTTAGAACCTATTTAATACATTTTTCTCAAAATTCCCTTTTTTCATCAGAAAACTCAATTTTTCAACAAAAAATATGTTTCTGGATTTGTTTCCATGACAACAAAGAGCTTTTTGTCCATAACATCCAATTTCAGACCCTTTCCAAAAAAAAAAAAAATGGGTAGGGGTTCCCCTTATAAGTTATGTAATGTATATTTCTCAAAATTCCTTATTTTTTTATCAGAAAACTCAATTTTTCAACAAAAAATATGCTCCTGGTTTTCTTTCCATGGCAACCAAGTGCTATTTGTCCATTGCAACCAATTTCAGACCCTTTCCAAAAAGAATTTGGGCAAGGGTTCCCCTTATAAGTTATGTAATATATATTTCTCAAAATTCCTTATTTTTTATCAGAAATCTCAATTTTTCAACAAAAAATATGCTTCTGGTTTTCTTTCCATGGCAACCAAGTGCTCTGTTGTCCATTGTAACCAATTTCAGACCCTTTCCAAAAAAAAAAAAAATCGGGCAGGGGATCCCCTTATAACCTATTTAATACATATTTCTCAAAATTCCTTTTTTTATCAAAAAACTCAATTTTTCAACAAAAAAATATGTTTCTGGTTTTGTTTCCAACAAAGTGCTTTTTGTCCATTACATCCAATTTCAGACCCTTTCCAAAAAAAAAGAAAAAAAAAATTGGGCAGGGGTTCCCCTTATGAGTTATATATTTCTCAAAATTCCTTATTTTTTTTAATCAGAAAACTCAATTTTTCACCCAAAATATGCTTATGGTTTTTCTTTCCATGGCACCTAAGTGCTCTTTTGTCCATTGTAGCCAATTTCAGACCCTTTCCAAAAAAATTTTGGCAGGGGTTCCCCTTATAGTCTTAGTAATACATATTGCTGTAATTAAAATACTTTTATCAACAAAAACTACTATTTTCCCAAAATTTCG
>MJUU01031421.1:33488-48786 GCA_002080025.1 Modiolus philippinarum | reverse complement strand
AAAAAAAAATTGGGCAGGGGTTCCCCTTATAAGTTATATAATATATTTCTAGAAATTCTTTATTTTTTTTTAATCAGAAAGCTCAATTTTTCACCCAAAATATGCTTATGGTTTTTCTTTCCATGGCACTCAAGTGCTCTTTTGTCCATTGTAGTCAATTTCAGACCCTTTCCAAAAAAAATTTTGGCAGGGGTTCCCCTTATAGTCTTAGTAATACATATTGCTGTAATTAAAATACTTTTATCAACAAAAACTACTATTTTCCCAAAATTTCGATTTTTGGTATGGTTTCCATGGCAACGGTAGATATTTTGAAATTTCCAATGCTGTGGAACCCTTTCTTACATGACCCTCAACTTTCCCATGAAGATTCCTGGCGCTAGTGTTCCTAGTTTTTGAGAAACAGTGAAGAATATGATGAAAATTATTCAAAATTTCATTTTCCCATAGGGTTACTATAGGATCACCCTATCCCTTTTTAATACCCCCAAAACTACCCTTAATGGACCCCCTTCAAAAATTTTTTGATGATTGTACATCTAAATACAGGGCTTTATCCGGACGAGAATAAAGAAAGATGGAAGAATAATAATAATAAGAAACTCAACAAAAACAATAAGTCTCCCAAACTTCACTTAATAATAATAGCAAAGAATAAAAAGAAGAAACAATACAATAACAATATGTCGCCCCGACTTCGTCTGGGGCGACAAAATAACAAGTGATAATGTGTTTGCAAGCAAACACAGAAGTCGCCCAATCAGAATTAATTCTTTTAATGTTCTTGGAAAGAACAATAAGTGTTGGATTTATGAATTAGTGTCTTAAAACAAATCCTGATTCTGTCTATCAGTGCTATCAGTATTTTTTATTAACCTGTACACACTTTGTGATTGCATCAGAAAAATCATTTCTGTTTATATACCGTATAACCGGAAATTTTTGCGGAACGTAATTTTTGGCGTGTAAAATTACGCATCTTTTTTTCGATGAATTTATTTTTTGCGATCCCTTGCTAGCTGTAAAATAATAAAGTGTGCCTCTCTTAACCATGAATCAGTTCTGTAAAATGGAAATAAGCTATGAAATTATTTTTTCATATAAATTAAATATGGGTATCGAAATAATTGCATGTTTTGCCAATCTTTCATTTTATTTTTAATTACAGGTAAAGTATAAATTACCATTAAACTAATCAATAATTACAAATGACAGGTGATTATCTAACAGGTAAATCCCTTAAAACATCGCCTGATCTTCTCTACTGATCCGAAATGTCACTTAATATATCGTAAACAAAAGAAAAGAGGTAATTAATTGGTATTTTGAAAACTTATTGTTTAAAGTTTAATTAATTAACAGGCAAAATTAGCCTAATTGGAAAAACTACTGTTACATGTATCTATCGTTAGTCATCGAAACAATTTTGACTTTTTAATTAAAACAAGCTGACCACGACAGCCTTGACTTATCTTTTTTATGAAAGGATATGGAGTAAATGAACATGAGACCATAACACATGTGTAAAGTCCAACTGCAATAATTTCAATGAGCTGTATGGCCATTTCGGAAATTAATTTCTCATCAGCAGTACTAGAACCCAAACAAAGGAAATCGATATTCAAACAATGTCTTAAATGCATAAACCAAACGAAATCCGAATAATCAGTAACATCAAATATAGCCAAGGACAAAACTACGATGGAGGGAGTTAATCCTTAGGTTTTGGAATTTACATAAATTTAGATAATAGTAATTGAACAAAGTGTACACATGAGATATTATCTCATGTACAAGTACACGATATCTAAGAAAAATAAAGAGCACACATCTCTACCACGGGGAATTGTTTTACCAACTCCACACTGCAATAAAAGACAAACTCCTGTATTAAATATTTTTTTATGAAAGGATATGGAGTAAATGAACATGAGACCATAACACATATGTAAACTCCAACTGCAATAATTTTAATGAGCTGTATGGCCATTTCGGAAATTAATTCCTCATCAGCAGCACTAGTTCTATTTATATGAAATATTTACTGAGGCATTTATTAACAATGTCCTTGTTTTTATTGTTTTTAAGGTAATTGGAGATGATCTTTTGAATGACAATAATTTTATTTTATTTTTGCGAATTTAATATTTGCGGTCTTCTGGTGACCGCGATATAACGCGAAAATTAGATTACCGCAAAAAATTCCGGTGAAGCAAGGCATTTCCTCTATGGTGTGTAATTATATCAAAATTTTAAAGTGCACTGAAATACATACTAGTTTCAATGAATTTTGACCACCCATTTTTGAGAAAACTTGTACTTCAATTGTTCGAAAAACAATTGATAGGTCTTTCCCGGAAGTTGCGTCATAATATTTTCATAATTGATCAACAATTTAAGCTTAATATGAAGGTCAAAGTTCAGAGTGACCAATGACCTTTGACCTTAGCATATTTAGATGTAACACATATCACCTAAGTTGAATGGAAAAGGTTACAGGTTTCTATCTCTAACCGTTTTCGAGAAAAATGTACTTAAAAATGTGACGAAATTTTCAAGGGGGATAACTCGTGAACGGTCTACCGTAGATTTTCTGTCTAAATGTAACGAAGGTCTGTCATGATATAACTAACATTTTTGTCATTACATTTTATCAGCTATCTTTTACAGTTTCCGAGTTAATCCAATAATAAGATTTGAGGTCAAAGTTCAAAGTGTCCAATGGCAGTTGTCATTTTGATAATTTGGATACCCAAATGCACATCTTGGGATGGACATCTACCATCCTGTGAAGTTTGGAAGTGATTGGGTGAGTAGTCTCTGAGAATTTGACCGGACAAGATGATGGCAAGAAGAAGCGGAAAAATAATAAGAAACGGTGCAAACACAAGAAGTCACCAAACTGTGTTTGGGCGACTTAATAATAAGAAACGGAGGAATAACAATATGTCGTTCCGACTACGTCTTGGGCGGCATAATAAGAATTGAGTAAAAACAATAAGTCTGCCCAAACTTCGTTTGGGAGACTTAATAAGAAACACAACAAAAACAATAAGTATCCCAACTTCGTTTGGGAGACTTAATAATAAGAATAATAATATCAAGTAATAACTGTGTTCGCAAAGCGAAGCACAAAAGTCACCCAAACCTCCCATTGATCAACAATCCAGCAAATTCTAACTCTCAAAATTAGTTCTACACTTTCTATACAACCATTATGTAAAATTTCAAGCAGTTTTATAAACTTTTAATTTTCCCGCTTTTTTCAGTTGCCATGACAAAGGCCGCCATTTTGAAAATTTTTGACCTCAAAATATCTTCTACACTTCTTACACAATGTTTCTGTTAATTTTCATGCAGTTTGGAGCACTTTCAATTTTCCCGCCTTTTTTCAGTTTCCATAGCAACGGCCGCCATTTTGAAAATTTTGAACCCCAAAATATGTTTCACAGTTCCTATACAACCTCCCTGTAAAATTTCATGCAATTTGGAGCATTTTTAATTTCCCCGCCTTTTTTCAGTTTCCATGGCAACGGCGGCCATCTTGAAAATTTCAAGACCAACAAGTACATCTCGGGATGGGGTTCCATCTTCCTATGAAGTTTAGTTAAGATTGGACCATCGGTCTTCGAGAAATCAGGTGGACAAGTTCACGGCGGAAGAAAAGAGAGGAAGAATAACAAGTGATAATGTGTTTGCAAGCAAACAAACTAGTACGTCAATTGTTAGAAAACAATTGATAGGTCTTTTCCGGAAGTTGTGTCATAATATTGTCATTAATTGATCAACAATTTAAGCTTAATATGAACATTTATTGATAATTTTATGTGAAATAAAATTTTTGTCTATGACCTTGAACTTTGACCTTGACCTCATTTTGAAGGTCACATCTTCCTTTACATTTTTTGTATTGAACGTCTCTTTGTATCTTCAATGGTATTTGAGCTATAACCAAAAAACCCAAATTCGGACATCAAAAATCGGTTTTCGGTCCATAGGCCCAAAACGGTTGGTCCAATAATTTTGGACCCAATGTAACAAATGCAGATCTCAACAAGACACACATTTCTGCCATTACATTTAGTCAGCTATCTATTACGGTTTCTGAGATAATCCAATAACAAGGTCTGGGATCAAAGTTCAAAGTGACCAATGACCTTTGACCTAAGCATTTTTAGATGTAACACATATCACCTAAGTTAAATGGAAAAGGTTCCAGGTTTCTATCTCTTACCGTTTTCGAGAAAAATGTACGTAAAAGATGTGACGAAGTTTTCAAGGGGCATAACTCATGAACGGTCCACCGTAGAATTTTGGTTCAAATGTAAAGGTCTGTCATTTTGATAATTTGAATACCCAAATGCACATCTTGGGATGGACATCTACCATCCTGTGAAGTTTGGAAGTGTTTGGGTGAGTAGTCTCTGAGAATTTGACCGGACAAGATGATGGCAAGAAGGAGCGGAAAAATAATAAGAAACGTTGCAATCACAAGAAGTCGCCAAACTTTGTTTGGGCGACTTAATAAGAAACGGTAGTAAAGCAATAAGTCCCCCCAAACTACGTTTGGGAGACTTAATAAGAAACGGAGTAAACACAATATGTCTCCCAAACTTCGTTTCGGGGACATAATTACCAGATAAAGAATAAATGCACCATCATTAAACTCCTTCAAAAACAGATTGGACAAACACTGGAAAAATCAAGACTTGTACTAGGAAAACTATAGAGTGGGAATAAACTTTCACCGTCATGTGACAAATCAAAATCTAAATGATTTAATCGAAGAGTCTGGCGAAGAGAACCTATAAGTCCTTTGCTGGAAAATTACCATAAGTAATCATAAATAAGTATATGAAAAACTGCAGATATTTTCTGGAAAAAAGCTTAGTATATTGAATGGTAGCCCGGCTATATCGAAAGAAATTTTATTGGCAAATGTAATATTTAAAGAAAATATCGACGGGATAGAATGAGGATCAGTATACATAAGACAGTATTTGAAGAAGAATGAGGATCAGTTTATTAAACAGTATTTTAAAAAATATCCACGGGGTAGAATGAGCATCAGTTCATTGAAGACAGTATTTAAAAAAAAACATCGACGGGGTAGAATGAGGATCGGTATATAAGACACAATATTTTAAGAAATATCAAAGGGGTAGAACGAGGATCAGATAAGACGGTATTTTAAACCTGATGTATTAAAAAATGTTTCAATTAGATTTATTCCTTATTTTGACGGGATAGAATGAGGATCAGTATATAAGACTCTGTTTTATATCTATTTGCCGTTTATTCCGTTCACGAGTGCGATGACGGAATAAACCCGATGTATTCGTAAATTATATTTTCAATTCGATTTATTCCATAGAGTGAGGATCAGTATATAAGACGTTATTTTATGAAAATATCGACGGGGTAGAATGAGGATCAGTATATAAGACAGTATCACTATAGAAATATGCAACAAATCAATGACACCGGGAGAATTTAGAATATATATTTTTCTCATGTAGACTACGCTCTGAAAAGAATATTCTTTGGTGGAGTATTTAAGAAAAAAGGGGCAGGGAATTTTTGGGTGTATGCAAAGAAATACAAAATTTTCGTTTTGGAATTTTTCTTTTATTCACTGAGCAAGATACCATCGCTTGTATGAGAGCTATAGAATTAATCTCCCCCGTAAGGGGAGAATCCCGATATAGGCGAAAAAAAAAATCATTTAAATTTCTTTGTTTTTGGATGTTTTACAGTATAATAGCAGTTAGTTTTCACGTGAAAATTTCAAACCCCCGTAAAAAGAATTTTATCTATATATAGGGTTAGAGTTACCCCCCCCCCATGTTCGTGAACATTGAGATTGGATGTTGTCTCCTTGACATTTACCCCAATTCCTTTCTTATTCACGCTAAAATTTGACAACAGTATTACTGAGGTGTCTGAATGGTATTATTTTCCTATTATAAAATTTTGTGAAATTTTCTGTGTAGAAACACAGTTGTATTATTGTTAAAAAAATATGATAAGATTTGGGGGTCACCGTGCATTTAAGCACAAAAACTGAAATTGAAAATTTAAGGATTTTACGTAGAAATGATAGGCGAAATGAATATATGAGAGGATNNNCCCCCCCCCCCCCCCATGTTCGTGAACATTGAGATTGGATGTTGTCTCCTTGACATTTACCCCATTTCCTTTCCTTTTCATGCTAAAAGTTGACAACACTATTACTGAGGTGTCTGTATGGTATTATTTTCCTATTATAGAATTTTGTGAAATTTTCTGTGTAGAAACATAATTGTATCATTGTTAAAAAAATATGATAAGATTTGGGGATCACCGTGCATTTAAGCACAAAAACTGAAATTGAAAATTTAAGGATTTTACGTAGAAATGATAGGCGAAATGAATATATGAGAGGATAGCTTTCAAAATCTATGATAGATATTGTTCATACTTTGCATTTGTTTTGAGATCATTATATAGTTAACATATACAAAAAAGAGATAAATTGTTAATTTCTCTAGTGATATCTATATGAAATTATTTTATCAAATTATATCCCTTGCATAATTTCTGTGTTCTGTAATTCCAGCAACAGTTTTAAAGCACATGTGTTTTTATTCACCTTTTTGTAAAGAAAATGTTGTAAAAGTTATTAAGAATAAAAATCAGTTTTAAATACTTCGGAAATTTCTTTACATTTTAGGTAACTATTTTGTTAAATTTCTTGATAATTGAAACCTAAAGAACCAGTATTAAACAAAAAAAAATTAAAAAAATAGCGTAATAATACCCACAGGGACTCGCTCACGGCCTAGAAAAGAAAATTGTTTACTATCATAGATGAATCTCGGAGAATGTTTTTTTTTTCTCCGAGATTCATATTTGATAGTAAGCCGGGAGCAAATCCCTGCGATGATACCACTGAGACACTTTAACAATCTTTTCAGGTAGACCGTAAAGTGCATGCTCATAGTAGGGGAAAATAAAGAACAGTGGCATAATCTGTAACTATTGAAATGTGATAAGAAAGAAAAAACTTAGATCTCACCACATTGCACCCCAAAGTCACCACAATATCCCTTAACTAAGCAATTTTTTACGGCTTTTATAGGTCTTTGCCGCATCAGGTTTTATGTCATAAAAAGAGATCTATAATAGTAGGGTGCCCAAGACACGATTTTTCCGATTTTGGGTTAACGGAATAACACACATCTGTATTATACATGTCTGAAAAGAGGATGCCATGGCGCATCGAAATGACAATGTCGTAGAGATTGAATTTGGTCACATCTTATTTTAGATTGGGTCAAAGGTCAGATCCTAAAATTTTGAAAATTTTGATGCATTTTAAAGTGAGCTTCATTTCACAGATAAAAGTGCAACGAAGCTCCAATATTGTTGTAAATTTTATTGTGGTAGTTCTTTAGTTTTACTTTTTATTATGATTTGTCTGTTGTCTTTATTCTACAAGTTTCAATGTTGGCATTTTGTTTTAAAGGCCCGTCATTTTGAATATTTGCACCACCGTGATATTGGAGTTCTTTCGGATATAAAGAACTGCGCATTTCTGACTTTTATAGGATTATTCTGTTGAGGAAAGCTTGAATTTAATTTTAAAACGAACCGCTAAAAATAAACTAAGTTTAGGCGAAATAAATCGTATTTTTGTTATTGGTATAAATAAGTCAATTTTCCCCCAAAAACACTCACTGACATAAATCTTAACAAGACCGTTCCCACTGAAACTAAACCCTATAATATTATCTGAAATGATATGGGAAAGTGATTTTAAACGTGAAAACAAACACATGTGCTTGGAAAATCAAAACACAAGCAACGTAAAATTGTCACTAGATTCCCGCTATTTAATTAGATTTTGGCTTGTCAAGTAATTTTGAAAAGAAATGATTAGAGTTATCTTTCGTTGTACACTCAAAAGAACAAGACCAATTGGCATGGTCTTCGCATCGAGTAAAATTTGAAAGTTTTGTGCAAATTTTGGTTTTTTAATTGATGATTTCTCTTTAACGGTGGATATTACATCCGTGATTTTTGGAGCATATGCACAACTCGTATATGTGCTGTCGTTAAAGTTGGAATTTTTCAGACATAAAGCATAGTTATTTCGCATTCACTGAAAATATCGTTAATTTAGACTCAAATTTACCCCGATAAATTACAAAAACCAGCCAAAAATAACTTGAATTCTATGATTCAAATAAATATTTCAGGTCTTAACTTTATCGTGAATAACTTTTTATTAGAATATAAGAGAGTACTACTATTTTCTATAACTTTAAAGATACCGTATCCCAAGCACTGTTTTAAGGTACCCCTAAAAAAGGAGAAATTAGAGAAATCGTGACCACAGGAACTTTCTACGACAGCTAAAAATTTAAAATTCAATAGTTGTTCTATCATTTAAAACCAAAATTAGCCGTGTCTGATTCCGTTAACCCAAACTGGAAAACTAAGCGTCGTTTTGGACCTTGGGCACCCTACTATAACGGCAGAAATTAGACAATTTTGCCCCTCCACTGAAATATATTAGTATAAAAACTGGAACTGGTGTCACCAGGTGTGCTTGTAGCTCTAAGACAAAGCCACCCCGTCATGTGACTGTAAACTGACTAAATATTCTATTAATCTATGAAGTAGTTGGTTGAACATGCCCAACCTGAAGTAGATACTTTCTTGCTCATAGTGTTCTACCATAAATGCCACAAAAGAACTTATAATTTTATCTTTTGTGATGTATAAGTATCATAGTTCAACAAGTAGCCATACAGGGCCCATACAGTGATAAAATAACGCACACGCGGGGACGGAAAGTGGATGTATAATCCCTGTTGGCTGTCTTTTTGACCAGAATTTCTAAAGCATCATCTTTATACAATTCCAAGTGGCTTGTAATTGGGTCTCTTAATTAGTCCGCGTTCATTGTTTGGAAGAGGAGACAGCTTTTGCTGCCTATTCCCAAATTATAATCTCCCCCTTTTCTCACTTTATTTCATGGTTATCCCCTTTTCATCCCATACAACTACACACATACTACAGGTGACCTCCCTGTCATCAATTTGGAGCATTTTGAATTTTCCCCGATTCTTCCGCTTCCATAGCAACGATCGATATTTTGATATTTATATGGCCAAAACTTATTGTACACGCTAAGTAACCTTATGTCAAATTTCATTCCATTCTGAGCACTTTGAATTTTCCCGCCATTTTTTCTAAGTTTTTTTTTTATCATGTGACCACGTTTCTCAATCTATCCTGCTTGTACGGTACTTGTAATGTTTTGATGTAAAGATCCGGATGAAACGGTTAAGTTATAATGTTTTGTTTCCTGTTGAATTCACGTTAAACACTACAGCACTGCAGAAGTATTTAGGGAGTAACATGTGGTCTCTCACAGAGGTCAAGCGTAGAGCAGTTGTTATGGAAGATGTTTGGAACATAAATTCGACTTTTGTTCTATACTGTTTTGGTTCATCATCAACCAAACTGAACCCCATTTTCTTTGACTGTGTATGAGATACAAGGGACATAAAAAGGGAGAATCTCATTAGAAGGGGGTATTTCAATTTGGCTGATTTTGATGCAGCTTTTTGCAATGGATTCCTTACAACAATTTACAAATAGGTACAGCCGGACTGACCTAAAAATCAACCCGAGCGAGATTTGAACACTCGACTTTCTTGTTAGTCAGTGGCATAACCCAGGAACGATACAAAACAGCCGTTACCAACTTGTCACTCTTTGGGGACAAGGGTGAAACACGAGAACGAAAATGAAGACCAAGCTTTACTGAACACCATAAAACTAGAACAGAATGTCGACCAGCATGTTGGAATTTGGGTGTGAAATAGATAAGATTTAATGATATGACATTTATTTGTACCAAAATAAATTAACAATGAATGAAAATGATCATGATAATGAAAAGACAAAAAATACTAGAAAAATAATCTAGTTAAACATGTAAAATGAATAAGGAAATGTGACATCTAAGATAAATCCTAGACATTTTACTGAATGTAAGAATTCTTCATTGCCAAAAAGTGATGTACCCATTTTTTTTTAGAATTGACTTCTAGTTTTTAACCCCATGTTTAGCCAAATAAGAGAGAGTGGACTAGACGACTATATAATAAGAAAGTCAACAGCTTGGATGTTGTGGTAAATATAGTAGCCATTTACCTTCATGAATATGGACAAGGTTAAATATTTCCTCATAATTTTTTATAATAAACCAATATTAACATCTGAATGGTAATTTGACAAACTCTAATATTGGAACTATTTTATACTCCAAATAGAGAGGGTAAAATATATATTAACAATGCCAATATTGAATTAAATTATATAGAAGTGTTACTTTTCTTCATATGTTGATTGCGGATTACCGTCCTTGTCATAGTTGTTGCATCCATTCCGTGATTGAAGCTCAGCTTTTCATCACGGGCGTTATAATGCTTATCTTCAATGAAATGATCATTTGTACTTTCAGCGATTTTTCGTCTTTTTTCCTTTTCAGCCTCTCTCTCAATTCGACGTCTTTTCACAGATTCGGCTCGTATTTCTACAGATGCAAGTCTCTCTGCTGAGGTATCAACGCGGTATGGTAGAACATCTTTATTATCAATGTAATTCTTGTTTGGTACGAGTATTTCATAGTATTTGTTGTCCGCTTTGTTGTTGTTTTTTTACATGTTTCTCGTCATGTCAGTTTCCTTTGTCCGTGACAGTTTACAAAGATTGCAAACATATACTTTTTTACAGTGGCTGAATGTATCCTTCCAAAAATGTGTTTTGTACTTCTTAAATGTTGCTAAATATCCTGTTTGATCACACTCTGGTACATAACAGTAAGAACCTGTGGGCGGCCATACTTCTCTAGCTCATATGCTCATCTTTAAATGATTTGTATTCAATTTCATTTACCATTAATTCTAGCTCAGTCATCTGTAAAATATATCTTATATATTAAAAAACAAATCATCAGTGCCTTTTGTGATATTGTACGGACCCTTTTACAACATCAAAAATAGCAGTGTTTTTGTTTGTTTTCACTATGGAGAAAAAATAATTTTCGGTTCTACTGTACGACCATATCTAGTTTTTACATGTGGAGTTTTGACTTTGTTTTTTTTTCGGTTTGTTGTCTGTGAATTTTCACTGTTAGAATCTAACGGCACGTTTTCGGACAATTTATCACTCATTTGTGTTTTTTCTATTGATTTTCTCCAATTTAAAGGTTCCATTTCACATAAATATGGTTTGAGGTGATCTATATGTAAAATGACAGGTTTTTATTTCTCATTTTTTTTGTATTTTGTAATTTTCTTAATAACTAAGTATGGCCCTGTCCAGCCTAATCAAAGTTTCTATTTGCTTCTGGAGGTTACCATCTCCAAACCCATTCTCCTCATTGACATTTACCTCATTTCCTTTCTTTTTCATTTTCAAGTTTTGTCATATGTTTCTTTTTGTCTTGAAGAACTTATTTCTAATTGTTTATGTGCGGTTTCGAAAGCTGTTTTAAATGCTTCTTGTGTTCATTCTACGTACGCAATTTGACATGACGGGTTCCCTTCTTGTGGAAGTGGAAACATAATATCAATTGGACATCGGATTTCATGTCCTAACATTAACAAATTTGGTGTGCATTTTGTTCTTTCATGTTGTGTAGATCGGTAAGACATATTGTTACAAAAGGTGAATGGTCATCCCAGTCGTATCTTTGTTCATTTACAAATAAAGATAATATGTTTTGTAGTGTTCTATTGGTGCGTTCGACTAGACCACCTGACTGTGGACGGTAAGGGCAAGTTCTTGTATACCTATACCAAGTTTGTTACAAATTGCAGTAAACAAATCAGATTCAAACTCTCGTCTCTTATTTGTATGAATTTGATATGGACAACCAAATTTACAAATGAATTCTGAAACAAGTTTGCTACTGAGATAGCTTTATGGCTTGACAATGCATATGCTTCTGTCCATTTTGTAAAATAGTCTTCTAATACCACGATATACTCATTGTCATTCCTAGTAAGAGGAAGAGGACCCATAATATCTATAGCAATACGATCTAAAGGGGCACTGGGTTTACTTATTTTTAAAGGTGACTTTCCTTTCCCAGGACCGGTTAGGCCAATAAAACTTTAGTTTTAATTATTTCTAATGTTCTGTCTCTTCCAAAATAAGAAGAGGATTTACCACAATGAAGTTCCTGAAAAATGAACTTTCAAATTCTTTTGGGGCTACAAGTTGAAAAAATATACCCTTATTATCAGTCTCAAAAAATTTGTATATACACCATCATTTAGTACTAATGATTCCTAAAGTCCAAAAAGAATTTTATTTCTTGTGATTTCCCTTCTATATTTGACTTTGATGGTTTATTTTATTTGTATGTTTAAGTTGTAAAATAAAGAAAAATATATCTTCGTCATTTTCTTGCATTTCTTGTAACTGTTGATTTGTCCATGACCAGTTTGTTGGTATATTTTCATTAAAAGAAAAAAAAATCATTGTTTTAGACATTAAATGGTCTGACACTGAATTGGGGTGCATGACACTCCCTGATAGCATCAGTGTCTTTGTCATTTTGTGTTGTATTCGTGACAGAAGAAAACTTGGTGTCAGTGTTTTCGAAGAATTCGGCTTCCGGTGTCATTTCGGTGCATTCAGGACAGTTTTCGCGTTTACATTTTTTGTTCGGTTTTCGTGATAAACCATCGACGTTTCGATGTGAATAACCTCTTCGGTGTTGAATATCAATATCGTATGTATCGATTATTGATATCCATCGCGCAATGATACCTTCAGGATTCTTAAAGTTTTTTGAACCATTTCAGCGCCGAATGATGGTTTCGACATATAAATTTTTGACCGTACAGATAATGTCGGAACTGGCATAGGAAAATGACAACTGCCAGAAGTTCTCGATTCGTTGTACAATACTGTCGCTGAGCTCTAATTAATGTTCAACTCGAATACGCAATTACATGTTCTTCTCCGTTTTCTTGAATCTGAGAAAACTGCACCGACTCCGGTTTGTGACGCGTCTATGTCTAATATGAAGGATGTCGGAAAAGCCAATACTGGAACAGTAATTAATTATTCTTTTAATTCTCGAAACGCTATTTCACAAGAATTGTCCCATTTGAAAGGTTTCTTTTTTTGTGTTAATAGAGTAAGTGGACATGCAATTGTTAAAAATGTTTGGATGAAACGACGATAATATCCCGCAAAACCCAAGAAACTTTGAAGTTCTTAACAATGGACGGGGTATGCCAGTTTTTGAGAGCTTGCAGTTTTTTTAGGATCGCATTTAATGCCTGATTCTGAAACAATGTGACCTAAATACTTTACTTCTGTTTGAAAAAAGGAGCATTTAGGCACGGACCATTTTTTTTTGGGGGGGGGGGGGCGGAGGGGTGGCTGGTAATTTTACCCAAAGCGTGCACATAAGCGGTATTTTTTTCCCATATACACTATGCTAGGAAATTTTGTTGATCCAGGCCTTTTTTCAAATGGACAGGTTCCGGGCCAGATTTTTTTTTCAACCAAGATGCTGGTCAGAGAATTTTTTTTGGGGCAAAAATCGGGGCCAGAAAAAAACCAGCCCCCTGAAAACCAAATGGTCCATGCCCTACTTGGTTTGAGTTTGTTTCAGATTAGCTTCTTTGAAACATTTATTGCTGCGGTCAAGGAAGTGGCAAAAATTTTATTGGAATAAATAACAAAATATAGAAGTTACTGTTAATTTATTTTCTGCATATGCGCATTTCGACAACTTATGTCTCATCAGTGCAGATAAAACCAAATCATTTGGAAGTCCAATCACCGAAAACGTGTAAAAGCTGATAGAGAGGAAATGACCAAAATGATCTAAATAGAAAAGCCAAAGTTCAGCAAAGGACAGAGCTATGCATGAGGGAGATACTCCTTAGTTTTAAACAAAATTTTGTAAAATTTAGATATGGCAAAGTTCAACAAAATCGGTTTTCGGGTCAGCACCGAAGTACTGACTACTGGGTTGGTGAATACCCTCGGGGACTAACAGTCCACCAGCAGAGGCATCGGCCCAGTGGTAATAAATAACAAAATACCGAAGTTACTGTTAATTTATTTTCTGCATATGCGCATTTCGACAACTTATGTCTCATCAGTGCAGATAAAACCAAATCATTTGGAAGTCCAATCACCGAAAACGTGTAAAAGCTGATAGAGAGCAAATAACCAAAATGATCTAAATAGAAAGTCAAGATTGACACCCCAAGCTTACACAATGTGTTTGATTCATCGATATGAAATTTCTACAATGTAGATCTATCAGACGTGAAAACATGACAAATGTATACAATGTTGTCTTTGCACGACGAGTCACTTAAAGGTAGACAGCTTGGTGTTAATCTTAATTTCGGTAAACTGAAAGTTTTGCCACTTCCTTGACTGCAGCAATAAAAACTGCTTGTAAATTGTCAAGGGCTGAATTAAAATCTTTTCCACAATGATTACATCATCAAGATAGCAAAGGCATTTATGCCATTGGAGATTCCCAAGAACATTATTCCTGAGTCTACTGAAAGTAGCTGGGGAACTGCAAGCACCCATTGGCATGACAGTAAATTGGTACAATCCTTTATGTGTTGCAAATGCAGTTTTATGTTTATCTTGGTCTGCGACCTTGACCTGCCAATAACCACTGGCTAAATCAATACAATTGAACCACTTAGCCCCATTAAGTGTATCTAAAGTATCATCAATGCGTGGTAAGGGGTATGCATCTTTTACGGTTTTCTGGTTTAGTTTTCTAAATCAACACAAAACCTAAATGTACCATCCCGTTTTTTGACAATGCAAACAGGGGCTGCCCAAGGACTATTGCTTGGTTCTAGTAATTTTAAGTCTAGAAGCTTTTGTAATTCTTTTTCAATAATTTCTCTTTGTTTAATTGCTGTTCTCCGTTATGGAACTTTGATTGGTTTTGAATCACTTGTATTTATAAAATGTGTTGCTTTATCAGTTCGACCAAAAACACCATCAGGACCAACAAAAATATCTTTGTACTCATGTAAAAGGGAAGCAATATTTTACGAAAGGATATGGAGTAAATGAACATGAGACCATAACACATATGTTAACTCCAACGGCAATAATTTTAATGAGCTGTATGGCCATTTCGGAAATTCATTCCTCATCAGCAGCACTAGCAAGCATTTTCTTTCTCTTGTTACTTTTGGGATACATTGTTAAGTAGTGGCTTTAAATGTTCTGG
>MJUU01031420.1:80055-98309 GCA_002080025.1 Modiolus philippinarum | reverse complement strand
TGTTTTTTTTTTTTTTTTTTTTTTTTTTTTTTTTGTTTACGTTAAATTTTGTTTCGTTTTGTTATGTTGTTTTATGTTACACCTAACACGGCCTGAGGTACATTTTGTTGTTTTCGTCTATACTTATCACTACTTGAGATAAAGTATGTTTATTGTGGTACAGTTTACACTACCTGAGATATATAATGGTGTTTTGTTGTACACTTAGTAATATCATAGGAATATTATCTTGTGCTATAAAACAACGGCAGTAGAATACCGAAGGAACGAAGGAGTGAAATTTACAAAAATCGAAGTCCAAAGACGTGGCCAAAACGAGAACACAGAAAACAATAACGTACAGACACATACAAAGCACAGAAATAGAAATCACAACATTCAAAACAAAGGAACTCACAGTGTGAACTCCATTGAAACTGAGAGTGACATCAGGTCTCCTCAAGGGTAAACATGCCCTGCTCTGTTAACAGCACCCGTCACACTGTGAGTGAGTCAATCCAGGAAAATGTCAAAGTCGGTAGTCAAATCCGGGAAGAATCTAGTTGAAAATGTCCATATCCATTTGGGATACTGACACGTTATATCTTTCAATGGTGTTATGGTGACGGCCATAGAATTTTTTGAGGGATGAAATTAACATAGGTTGAACAAATCCCTGACTAAGCAGCTTTTGGGACATTGTTTTTGCTCTGTTAAAAAATCACTGTACAAGCTATACGCTCGACAGTTACGAATCAACTGTGAAATGTACACTCCGTAGGCTGGAGAGGTAGGTATATTGCTGCTAGAAAGGGAAAGTTCACAAAATTAAAATCATCAAGCTTGTCATATATCTTAGATTTCAAACGTCCATCTTCGTCAATATACAATAAAAGATCTAGGTACGAAGCTGAAGTAGGTGTTTTAGTTGTTTCTTTAATTTCAGGCTCATTGGGATAGATCTGATGTAAATACTCCTTAAATTTAGAATTTTTAAGAGAAATTACATCGTCTATGTAGCGGAAGCCGAAATTAAAGGACTGGGCTATTTTTTTTTCTTTTTCTTTGAATAAGCCCTTGTAAAAAATTGGTATGAGTAAACGAAAAGGCCAGCTTAAAGTGGCGCACAGTAAGTTCCAGTAGGAATCCCCTGTTGCCTGTTCAAAAACACGACATCCGAATTCGACAAAAATTTTGTCGATCAAAAATTCTAACATTTAGATTACGTCAGTCTCAGTGTACTTCTTGTTTTAATCAGTGTGGTTCTTAACAAAATATTTCTTGTCTTTCCCTATAACTAAATAGGTATATCTGCGTTCTTCATTTTTAGTGCAAAAACATTGATGTATTAAATCTGCAATAACTGTTTTCAGTTTATTTTGTGGCAGGATAGCTGTTCAAGGAGATCTTTGGAATTTTTAAGAATTCATATTTGATTCACACCGCTTGTGGAGTAAGCTTTATTACAGTAATTGTTCAGGCCATCTCTGACAGCAGTCAACACGGTAGTGAGGAGGTGTGAAAGAGGGTTCGTGGTGCATCTGGAAGACCCCGCAATTAATCTCTGTTAGTATGGATTCTTATGAAGTTTAGGTACCCAGTAGAGGTAAGGGGGTTGATTGTTTTCAACATTGGATTTTATGCCAAATGATGCTTAAACTGAAGTGTAATTTTTACAATCTTATCCCTCGATAATGTAGTATGGTTTCCAGATGAACTTTCGGTGCCCATTTCACAAGTAGTCGAAATAGTGTTTCTTACACACAAACAGTATGTTGTTAGAAGCTTTGTCTATAGGGACAAAGACGTAATTTCATGGAGGTTGGACAGAGTTTTTACTACAAGGGGATCTTCAAATATACTGGGATTTCTGGATTTCATTGCTGTTTTTAAGCGCACTTTCCTTAAGGAAAATAGCTTGTCTTCTGCTCTAATTAGTACTACCTTAGATACATCACGTTGTACATCTTCCAGTGTCTTTGGTAATTTTTTTTTGCTACATCTAAACAAGACATGTAAATACAAAATTTGTCAATTTTTCCGGTAGAAGATGCTATGGATGTAAAATCCAGAACTAATCTACCATGCCTTTATTACCATTGTGAATTTATTATCTCTTACAAAACACAAAGTTTTCCTTTTTTGGGGAATGTTTTAGTGGTTTAAGAATATTATTACATGGCTCTTGAGGTAAGTTAGAAATCATAAGGCAAATAAATTGGACATTGTGTATTGCAATTATTACTTGTATAAAATATTGAAGACAATACTTTTTTGCAAATATTAATAAATTAAACATATTATCCATCATATAGCTATCATTTATCAATAATATAATAAGATTTTTCATATACAATCAGATTTTGATTTAGAGTGTACATTGAAAAGACAACACAGGAAAATATTGAAAATTTATATGCTTTACATTGTTTTATGGATAAGATAAATTAATATAATTCTTTTTCACAGAACAAAAAAAAATAGAAGATGCATACACACATTGCCTAAAGTACTGAATTTTTTTAATGTCAAAAGCTTTACCCATTATAACAACAAATAAACTCAACATGATAATATTCGTATATATATCTTGAGATTACTATTTTAATATATAAGCATGGAATCGGTATCCAAACGGCTTATCTGAAAGGTTCTGCATTCTTTTGAAGTCCAATCTATGCAATACATTCTAAAGGATTAAAATAACCAAAACAAAGGCAAATTCTAAAATGCTACCTTTTGATATATTTCTTATATTCTCTCACTCAGTAATTCGTAGTTTGTTGATTTTTTTTTCTTTTCAAAAAATTCTATACCGAAACTACTCATTCATTTTGATCTGTTTTCTCGAAATGTACAGAAACACACGACTAAAAACAATGATTGAGGAAAAATGTCCGAAATCGTAATTTTTGCAATTCTTAGGTACTGACAACTTTTCCGCATCTTCTAAAGCCTATTTGATTTGAAATACTGCAGCACCGTGTCTATACGACGACATTTGTGACTGCCTCCTAATCTATATAATAAAACTGTAAAAATTGACATTCAGCAAGTTTTTTTCTCGCCGTCACAAGTAAATAATCAACAAAATGTCATCTTTATTTAGTTATCAGCTATATAAAGTGATGTGCTTTAACTATCAGGGTTACCTTATAACTTTTTCTGTGTTCAGGTACCTGCCCTCAACCCTTGTGGAGTTCATGAAAAAGTTACAGGATAGTTAAAAATTGTAACAGAATGTTAAAATTGAATGTCAGTATACTGCACATGGTTTCAAAGCAAGGATACAGAAGTAAATATTTACGGAATTATATCGTCGAAGCCATGATTTTATTTAACAATGAAGGGATATGGAGTAAATGAAAATGAGACAAAATCTCTACAAATACATGGTAACACAGCAATGGAACAACGCTTTTATTGTTGTTCTTCATCTTGAAGTCACCATGAGGCCTTCAACAATGAGCATTACTCATACCTCATAGCAAGTTCAAGACGGCCCCTAGCACCGGTTTGAGCTGTATTCATTGCTAATTGCTGAGCAACGCTACATCCATGTCTTTCTCTCCTTTGATCCATGGATGCAGGATCGTCCACAAACATAAACTTAACTGGCAAAGTGTTCTTACAATTGCTGTCATCAATTTCCCGACAAAAAGACTAGTAGAGGACGATCACAACATTTAAACAACCACAGGGCACTCATCGAGCCAATTGTAAGAAAACTTGGCATAATAAAATCATGAGACGTGGGCACAGTAAACAGGTGGTCAGAAAAACAATTTTGAATTACAAAAAAAAAAATTAAAAAGCCAACATTTGAAAGAATGATAGTGCATTCATATGAGAAATTCTCTCAAAAACATGTACACCATAACTGTAATGTATATAGAGCATAGATCTCTCTCACGGGGAATCTTTTTACAGACTCCTCGCTGCAGGAGAGACAAACTCTCTTTTTGTCATTTTGGAATCATTATTTCACAACTTATTGCTGATATTCTTTAATTTGCATCATTGACTTTCTATATTCTGGTTTGATGTTGGCACATATTGCAAAGATCTAAACAGGTTTAACCCAACTTTTGCTTTTGAAATTTTCCCTGTTTTTGTACTTGCTTTGTCTATTTGCGTCTTGGCCTTTAGGTCTTGACAATAGGGTCTGTAAGTCTCGTCATTTGACTTACGAGAATCAACGATAAGCAGGCAATTTGAAATCGTTTCCCGCCAAAAAATAACGTCTGAGGATTATGACGTTCAAATTTTTGTTTGAAACGTCATATATCTTTGTTTAAAATGTAACTTCCGGGTACATTTTTTGATCCCGGAAGTTCAAAAATTGTACGAGACTTACAGGCCCTATTCTGTAATTTTGTTATCACCCCCATCAATCAGATGACTTGATCACAACTTTTGGCTTTCATGGAGCCTTCGTAATCAACAACTTTCTTCTGATTATTCTGTTGTTTCGTTCGTTGCACCTGTTTTATATCATTGACAGACTTTGATTGATATCCCTCTTCAAAATTGTGGTACGTCAGTTCTGGTAAGGCAGAGATTTGTGCAGCCTTTGTTACTTTCATCCCTTCAGAAATTCTATGGCCGTCTCAATGACAACAGTGTCTATGCCCCTAATGAAAACGGACATTTTTTGCTAGATTTCACGTCTTCACGGATTTGACATTCTCGGTTTTTTACTCAACCCTGGATTGACTCACGGGTGACACACCTGGAGCAGGACATGCTCACCCTTCCGGAGCACCCGATGTCACTCCCGGTTTTCCTGGGAGTTCACACTATGAGTGCCTTAGTTCTTCGTGTCGTATTTTTTATTTCTGTGCATTATTGCTGTCTTATGTACTCGCCTTGTCTTTGTTCTTCTCTGTTGTCCTTTTTGCCATGTCTTTGGATTTCGATTTTTGTAATCATTACTTCCTTGTTCCTTCGGAATTCTACTGCCGTTGTTTCTCTTGCTAATCGTAGAGATTCTAAAAACATATAGTCAAAATTGAATTTAGGTGCTATGATACAGTAATGGAGATATCAAAGCCTTGTCGATCGGTACGTAGTGAATTTATAATGACGTAACCCGTATATTAGAAATAACGTGTTTTGTACCCAGCCAATGGTTAAGGATACAGCGTGTTATTCTTTAAGTTCACTGATGTTAAAGGTGTTGTGATCATTCACTGTGTTGGTCTTCTGTTTTCTATCAGTCTCATTTCCCCGTGTGTCTTTGCTTAGATTTATGTTTCTGTCGCTATTGTTTAGTTTGTTGGGGGAATGCGCGTTCTCAATCATTAAGTTAATGGTATGGTAGGCCACTATTAAAAAATATAAATACACCAAAACATACAAGATTTATTAACTAGAGGCTCAGAGACTGAGCCTGTATCGCTCACCTGACGAAACGCTTCTATGCCATGCATGACCAAAAATAATCATGTCTTTTACCAATGGGTGTATAATGTTTAGCTATCTTCTCAATTAGCACCCGTGTGTTTTGTCTGATCCTATTGAAATGAGTAATTTTTGCAAAGGACCTTCTTTACATTTAGTTTAATTTGCTTTAACTGTTTTGAGAGAAGATGATAAAAAGGTTTTCTCATACTGGGTTCCAATGTTTAACTATGTTCTGCACTTGAGACATTTTTTTTCTTTTTTGTCGGATTGAAATGAACTGTGCAATTTTTGTAAAGTACCTTCGGTCATCATTCCTGTAAAGTTTAGTTGAATTTGCTTTAGTGGCTTCAGAAGAGTAGATGAAAATGTGATTTTCCCATAGGGTCAGATGATAAACTATGTTCCGTGCTGGCAGCCATGTTTTCTAAAGGATTGTAACGAAATGAGCAATACCTGTCAAGGACCTTCTATTCATCCTTCCTGTAAAGTTTGGTTGAATTTGTTTCTGCAGTTTCAAAGGAAAAGATAAAAATGTGATTTTTCCAATAGGGCCCAATGTTAAATCTAAGTTCCACACTGGTGGCCATGTTTTTATTGGATCAGAACAAAATGAGCAATCGTTGTAAAGGACCTTCCATAAATCATTCCTGTAAAGTTTGGTTGAATTTATTTCAGTTACTTCAGAGAAGTAGATGAAAATGTGATTTTCCCATAGGGTCTAATGTTAAACCATGTTCTGTGGTGTCGGCCATGTTTTTCTCCGGATTGGAACCAAATAATCAATCTTTGTTAAGGACCTTAAGTACATCACTCCAGTAAAGTTTGGTTCAATTGGCTTCAGCCGTTTCAGAGCAGAAGATGAAACTATGAGTTTTTCCCATAGAGTCCAATGTTAAACCTAAGTTCCGCACTGGCGGCCGTGTTTTTTATCGGATTGGAACGAAATGAGCAATCGTTGTAAAGGACCTTCCATATATCATTCCTTTAAAGTTTGGTTGAATTTGCTTAAATTAGTGGTTTCAGAAGAGTAGATGAAAATGTTATTTTCCCATAGGGTCCTATGTTAAACCATGTTCCGTGGTGTCGGCCATGTTTTTCATCGGATTGGAACCAAATAAGCAATCTTTGTTAAGGACCTTAAGTACACCACTCAAGTAAAGTTTGGTTCAATTGGCTTCAGCCGTTTCAGAGCAGAAGATGAAACTATGAGTTTTTCCCATAGGGTCCAATGTTAAACGTAAGTTCCGCGCTGGTGGCCATGTTTTCTATCGGATTGGAACGAAATGATCAATCGTTGTAAAGGACCTTCCATACATCATTCTTTTAAAGTTTGGTTGAATTTGCTTTAGTGGTTTCAGAGGAGTAGATGAAAATGTTATTTTCCCATAGGGTCCTATGTTAAACCATGTTCCGTGGTGTCGGCCATGTTTTTCATCGGATCGGAACGAAATGAGAAATCTTTGTTATGGACCTTTAGTACATCATTCCGGTAAAGTCTGGTTCAATTTGCTTCAGCCTTTTCAGAGCAGAAGATGAAAATGTGTTTTAGGGTCCAATGTTAAAACTATGTTCCGCGTTGGCAGCCATGTTTTTATCGGATCGGAACGAAATGGGCAATCTTTGTAAAGGACCTTCCATACACCATTCCTGTAAAGTTTGGTCGAATTTGCTTCAGTGGTTTCAGAGGTGTAGATGAAAATGTGATTTTCCCATAGGGTCCTATGTTAAACTATGTTCCGTGCTGGCGGCCATGTTTTTCGTCGGATCGGAACGAAATGATTAATCTTTGTAAAGAACCTTTCATACATCATTCCTGTAAAGTTTGGTTGAATTTGCTTCAGTGGTTTCAGAGGAGAAGATGAATATGTGAAAAGTTAACGGACGACGGACGGACGACAGACGACGGACGCCAAGTGATGGCAATAGCTCACACTGACCCTTCGGGTCATGTGAGCTAAAAAGCAACTGAAATCATTGAAAAAAGTCAACACCCCAAATTACAAATGTATCTGTAAATATTTTGCTCTTGAACATTACCAAAAACGAAAATCAAATCATTTGCATTATTTACTATGCAAAGGTTTAATTTCAAATAAAGAACTAGGATAATAAAATAAATAATAAATTCTAAAGTTACTGTAAAGACTGTTTCTCAGAATTTATGTCAATAGGTCGAACAGTCCAAACAAAATGGATATTTTTTGTTCATGGAACTGTCGTTTCTCACTCGCACTTGTTTGTATAAGGACAGTTCCATGCATGCCAAGTATTTAATTTATTATCTCAATTTTGACAGCAGTATATCGTAAAATATCATCAATTGATCTATAATATGGGGCTAGTGGGCGCTAGCGAATAGGCCCAAGCTGCATATTTTGGAGAGCGCGCTGAACATCATGTCCAAATATCATATTCCCTTCATTCGGATTTTTTTTTTATTTTACTAGAGTTGTCATGTTTAGGGACCGACGCAATCTGAATTAAAGAAAGATGTAAACAAAATGGCCCAAATCAGACGACAGTAAGCTGAACTCGTGATTTGTTTAAGAAAAAGGTCTCGGCCAGCACTGAGATAAGTACTGCTGTTGTTGTTATAAAAGATTCGGGCGTAATACGTTATAGTACTTATATAATTGTATGACGCATAATTTTGCGTCATATTTGGACACGACGTTCAGCGGGAGACACGATATTTTGCTCAAAGTCATATATGACTATCTTGACAAATGAAAATTAGTTATATTAGTCAAGCTATTAATATATATTGGATTAAATATTGTTTAGAAATAAGGAATAAAAGACGATAATCAAGTGATCTTATTTTAGGAAGCAGGTATGTTGTTAAATCTCATCGCGCTCTCCAAAATATGCAGCTTGGGCCTATTCGCTATGCAAAGCTTCTGACAAAATTTCAGCTTTGTATCATTCACCATCACAGAGAAAACTTTGACGAAAATTCACTCTATAATGCTACAAGTGTCAAAATTGACCAAGTCGGTAAACAAGAAGTAGTATTCTGACAGATAAGAAAACGCATCCCACAATATGGCGTGACCATGCAAAGCTTCGGACAAAATTTCAGCTTTGTATCATTTACCATCACAGAGAAAAATTTGACGAAAATTCATTCTATAATGCTACAAGTGTCAAATTTGACCAAGTCGGTAAACAGGAAGTAGTATCCCGACAGGTCAGAAAACGCATCCCACAATATGGCATGACCATGCAAAGCTTCTGACAAAATTTCAGCTTTATATCATTTACCATTATAGAGAAAATTTTGACCAAAATTCACTCTATAATGCTACAAGTGTCAAAATTGACCAAAGTCGGTAAACAGGAAGTAGTATTCTAATTGGTCAAAAAATGCATACCACAATATGGCATGATTATACAAAGCTTGTGACAAAATTTCAGATCTGTACCTTTTACCATTGCTGAGATAAATGCGACGAAAATGTGTTACGGACGGACACACGCACGCACACACGCACGCACACAATCACGCACGCACGCACGCACACACTGACTGAAAACAGTATACCCTCTATCCCTGAATGGGAGCGGGGGTATAATAAAAGGATTCATTCAAAATTTCCTGTAAATATCCACTATAACTTAAAGAATTTTAGTTATTCCCAAGTTTTTTTTTTAATAATTTTTGGCATTTTAACAACATTTCCGCAATGACGAGGAGTTTTCGATAATTGTAGCATATACGCTATGTGTTTTTAGCAATTAACAATGAAGGGATATGGAGTAAATGCAAGCCTATGAAAGCTGACATACAATGTATGGTCTAATATACTCTCTAACCGTCTTTTTTACACAAAAATGATGACGTCTATCACCGGTTTCCCAAGAATTAAGTATTTCCTGGTTTGTATAAATTTCCAAATGCATAGTGATATACACGCATCAAATAAGGTTCTCATACATCATATTAAGTTCAAAACGGGCAATAATACTGGTTTGGGCCTAAGTTATCTTATTCTGAACTTTTTGATTTCCTGCCTCTTGATTCTGCGTATGTATGGTTGTGAAGTCGGAAGCAGGATCATCCCCATAAAGAATACTTCTTTAAATTGAAGTTTTAATATCTATTTTCCCTATAGTCAAACTACTACAAGAAAAACAAATAAAACAGAAGAGTAATTTTTATACTTCTGAAGATAAACAGCTGAACTTCGTTGACTTGAACTGCCATAGCACGAGCATCATTGATCTTCGAACCATTTTTTGTCCCTTTTTCATGTTTATACACGAACATCCCTGTAGCTCGAACTGTCTTCATAGGTCCGTTAGGAGTTCGACACATGGGAGATTTATTCCATTCCTTTGAATTAAAATGCATTTTCTTATAGTTGTTTCCCTTTGTTAATAAGCCCTACTTAAATAAAACTATACAATCTGATCTGTCCTACACATCACTCAGGCAAACTTAACAATAAAATGATATGGAGTAATACGCAAGAGATAAAGTCTCTTCAAATATGTGGTAAAACCTAGCAGTAGAACAACGCTTTCAAATTTGTTCTTCATCTTGAAATCACCATTAAGCTTTCAAAAATGAGCATTGCTCATACTTGATACTAATTTCAAGACTGCCCCTTGCAACGATTTAGCTGAATGTAGAACAAAGCTTCATCAATTTTGTTTTTGCCAATGGATACAGGGTCGTCAACAAACATTATTTCAACTGGCAAAATGCTCTTTCAACCGAATCCATCTGTTGCACGAGAAAAAGACTCATAGTCAGTCATAACATATAAAGAACCACAGAGTACTCATGGGGTCAATTGAAAGAAAACCTAAAAACACGAAAATAATGAGATGTGGGCAATATTGAGAGAATGGTCAGAATATTATAGTTGGAAAATTAAAATAAAAATAAAACAAAACAATGCATGCAGATTGTATTAAACCATATGGACCTTAAAGTAGTTGTTGGAGGTATCTGTTTATTTATATTTAGGTTTTTGTTATCCAATCATTTAGATTTTAATAAAATTGTTCTAGCAGCAGCAAAATCGTAGAACAAATTACAAAGTCAAGATAACAGTAAACACTTACAATGCCTGAAAGTTACGATCACAAGCCACAATCCAGAAGAGAATCAAACCAGAATTACACATAATAGAGTTAAAGCACTTAAGAAACCATTAAATGGCTTTGTTTTGTTTTGTTTTGTTTTGTTTTTGTTTTTGTTTTTGTTTTTTTTTTTGTTGTTGTTGCAAATACTAATCAGAACAGAATTATATAGTCTTAAGTCGGGCAATCGATGAACGCGATTGTTAGTGAAATAAAAGGGACAACAGAAAACATCTGTCATAATCTGCTAGGGAACTACACAGGAAAAACGCGAATAAGACAAAAGACAAACGTAAACAACGATAGAAACTCGGGACAGTCGGAATTGGTACCAGCACTAGCAAAAGCCAGCGGTTTAGTTAAACCGGATTATGGGTACCCAAACCTTCCCTATTTCCGTCCCGTTTCCCAATAGTATAATAAACATACGAATAAAACCCAATACAGGTAGACTACCAACTCCATGACCACAATCTTGAAAGCAGAGAATATGACTACGTAATTTTGAAAGATGGGTCAAGGGGTCTAGCCACTAATAGACTGGCTAGCTCAAGAAGCCTTGTCTGCTGGTAAAACACTACGGAAGAAAAATCAAACTCAAAACTTCCCACAGGATTTGGCCAAGAATCATTATATATTTCAGTGGACATCGACAGTATCAGTGACAGGCCAGTATGTATGTAAAATATTCAGGTCACTAGATCTCAAAGCTTATTTAACGGATGCAAGTAGAGTATCTTGTCAAAATCCCCTATTACGTAAAGAATGTAAGTTACATCCCAGCTTTTCTGAATTTTTAATCTGTTTCTGGCATTTTTTAATAACATTTCCGTACGATCGAGGATTCGAAATGTCCTTAGTAATAAGTTGTTTGCGAGTACCACCATATTTAGATATTAGATATTCATATCTGTTATAAAACTTCTCAAATGTATTCAACAACTTATGAAATCTGTAACCCTGTTATAAAAGTTTGGCTTTGATAGTAAGGTTACGTTTATTAAAATCGTAAAGAGTAGAACAAACACGTGCGAATCGTACTCGTTGAGAAATGTGCACCCTTATGATCGAGCTAGAGGAATGTCGCCGTCAAGAAAGTGGATTTGGTTATTATGAAATCAAAATCATCTCTTCTATCATAAATTTTAGTTTTAGAGAGGTGCACAATTTGTACCAATTGGAATACATATGACCTGTTGATAAATAGTGTTGCCAAAACGAACAAATACGAACAAAAAACCTTGTCCAGCAAAAGATTGAGTGCATTAAACATATCATCACATGTCTAGGAACAATTATCATTAATTATATCATGTAATATTAGAGAAGAATTCTTGCTTTTTGTTAGAACAAATGAACTGAAGACCAGAAAATTTAAAAGACCATCTCATAAGTTGTCCAAATTTTGATTTAATCAACCTATGTGGAAGGGTAGTATAAAGTGTGGAAAATTCATAACTGTCGAGGGATTAGACTGGTCTTTGAATTGATTGTAGTTTGTTGAAAACTTCAAATGAATTTTCCCAAAAGTAATTTACATTGGAGTTTTGAAATAAGTTCTTTCATAATATTTGATAACCAACGCTTTTAAACAAGTAAGTGAACTTAACTCAATTGATTTGACTTGTTTTGATATGATTTCAGCACTTGACTTTTTACTTGGCAATATATTCATTCGTTTCGGTAACTCTATTTATCGCCAGGTCATAGGAATTCCTTTGGGTACCAGTTGTGCACCACTTATAGCGGACCTCTTTTTGTACTGCTACGAATCTCAGTTTATGACCAAGATCAGCAAAGACCCATCTAAACAGCATTTAATTGAAAAGTTTAATAATACTTTTTGATATTTGGATGATATTTTAACTTTAAATAATGACGACTTCAATACGTATTATAAGGACATCTACCTTAAAGAACTTACTTTGAATGAAGAAAGTTCTAATAATCATCATTGTCCGTTCTAAGACATCAATTTTGATATAACAAATGGTAAATTAGATACTAAAATTTATGATAAAAGGGACGATTTTTCTTTTCCCATAGTTAATTATCCATTTCTGGATGGCGATGTTCAATTAGCGCCATCATATGGTGTTTACATATCTCAACTTTGTTTGCGATTTTTATGAACGGAATCTTTTTATAACTGAAAAACTATTACATCAAGGTTTTCGTTATCATAAACTAGTTAAAACCTTTTGTAAATTTTATCATCGATATAAAGACTTAGTTCATAAATACAATGTAACCTGTAAACATCTACTCAAGGCTGGCATTTCACATCCCTTATTTTACGGTAATGTTTTACATAAGAGTAAAAAATACTTACACTCGCCTAACAAACTTATAAAACCTTTAAATCGTCTAATTCATAAGGGTTATAATTACGGTATTGTCGTCAAGTCATTACGTATGGCCATCTTCGGTATTAACATTGATTTTTTTGATAGGGTCTTTGCATTTTAACTATATATATAAACACATTCTAAATTTCTAAAATCAGTATTGCATGGACACGGATTATGTATTCCGGTATATACATGAAATCATTATGCTAAACTCCTCACAGGAAGGGATCTTGATGGAAGCTGTATACTGAGGGTTTCATAACTTAATTTGTCAGTTGGAAATGGGTCTGGAGCTGGCATGTCAGTTAACTGCTATTAGTCTCTTGTGATTTTATGTTTATGTCCGTATATTTAGTTCTTTCAGTTTCATTTTTTACAATTGACTCGGTCCTGTTGCCAACTGAATTTTACTGTTGTTACGATTGTTTTTTGATTTATCACATTGGCTAAAGGGGGAAGGTTTGGGTCCAATAAAACTAGTGTAACCCCGCCGCAGCAGGTTTGCGCCTGTCCTAAGTCAGGAAATTTATTTAGCCTTTGTGTGTCTTGTCTGTTTTCTAGTTAGTTCACTTTATGTCTATGGGAGTCTAGGATGATGTTTATTTCGCTGAAATTGATTACTCTTTATTTAGGGGCCAACTCCGACCTGCCGTTGGGTGTGGGGTGTTCTCACCGTTCATTGAAGATCTTATGGTGCCTTTGAGTTGTTATTACTCCCCTTTGGGTCGTTTTCTCTTTGACACATTCCCCGTTTTCCCTTCTTTTTCCTTTTGTTAAATGGATGGATAAACTAGTAGTAGTGCACTTACTAGGTTAATAAATAAAACGATACTTGAAAGGATTTTCTTGAAGCTAAGGAATCCAGTATATAATAGGCAAGGGGTTATCTTTAGGTGGAACTTTTAGCATTTCTGTATCCTTATAATATTGTTTGGTAAACGTTTTTTCGTGCCAATTGGTACGTCTGAAAGTGGTTGACTTGTCCAGACCGTATTGTTTCATATCAACATAATATTTCTTTCAAACGATAGCAACGTTGTTTAAGGCTTTGCCAACAAGTACAAACACATAATTTTACCAAGATCCTTCAATTTTGACTTAATTCTATTTACAGGCAGCTTAGGAGGTGACTCAATATAGTTATCTTTATAAAAATCTATTCTGTTGTAAGTTATTATTGTGTTTGTTGACGATCCCGTATCCATGACCAAAAGCAAAGATACATGGATGTAGCGTTGTTAGACATATATGAATTCCGCTCAATCCTTCGCTTTGGCCATCTTGAACTTACTTTGAGGTATGATCGAAGGCCTTATTGTGACTTCAAGATGATTCGTTAGTCAACATTGATTAGTTCTACAATGTATTTTTAGAGATTTTGCTTCATGTGCATTTACTCCATATAAATATTTTGATTCGTACAACAGTTGCTTGTTTGGGCCATGCTTTTTTAAAGTCAATTAAGGAATTGATTTGAGTCTTTAGTGCTTTCTCACTGCTTTCTATAATCCCTCTGCTCAAATTAAACACTTTGTTGATTAGTATTTTGGTTGTGAAAGCGGCATCTAAAATTTACGGATGTTTTGTTTTAAGTAGATTGACACTATTTTACGGTACAGTGAAATGTCGAACTGACCTCATTTTAAAGCATGAATGTTCTTTTCCGGCCTTTTCATTGTAATCTAATAATTTATTGACAAAATATAAAAAAAACCAAAGTTGCATAAAACCGTAAATTTTGTTATGCTGTGCACGTGTTTCAAGGAGTAACCTCTCATCAGTAGTATTAAAATCAAATAATATGGAAAGCCATAATCCAAAAGTAGTCAAAAAAAGAAGTACTCATCAAAAAATATCGAAAATGGAAGCTAAATCCAGTACCAAGGACATCTATCGCAAATCAGTCGACATGTTTTATACACTTCTTCAAGAATTAACTTTCATTCCATTTACACATATTTTTTTTTATTTCGTAAATAGAAAATATCCCTCTTTCTGATACTGTGACCTACAGCTTTTTATAAGGTCAACAGATAGCTTAAGTACATACCTCTGAAACATAGTAAACCAATAAGAAAAATCTATCTGATTTTTTTTTATAAGAAAATAAACTAAGCATTTTCTCAGAATTCTCTGTAATGGTAGAGTACTTGAAAATTTGCTGACAAAAACCGAATTTGGTCTGGTTTTATAAGATATTACAATCGGTGATATATCATTTTTATTTTCGGTTTTGACCATTTTAGCTAAACAATTAAAAATACGGTGGTTTGCTACGTTACACGCACGGATACTATAACATTATCAAGGATCGCTTCGGGTATGTTTGTCTAGTTTTATGATGAAATAAAACCAATGGCAAGCAAAATATAAAGCCACCGAAGGGCCGACATCTCAAACATCATTCTTGGCACAAATTTGCCATGTAAAAACCTGCCAGTTATATAAACACTTCTGTACAGTTGAAATTCGGGGCACGGAAATAAGTGGCATTGCGACAATTCTCATCAACTCGTAATATGTTCGAGTTTTTGTAATAACCTCCCTGGTAAACATTTATATAGCTGAAGAAGGTTGTTTTGTTCATATCGCATAAAAAACTACCGGACGGAAACTGTTAACATAAAAAAAAAACTACAGATTTATTAAGAACGCTATTGAATGTTAAAAAGGACAGGCTGGTGATTGATAACTTTATTTGAAGCAAAGCCCGATATAAGCTTGATATTCTGGCGTTGGGTGACAAAAATCTTCATATATATGTACCAACAATATGCATATAAACTTTATTGTAACTTTTTTCTGACATCTTTTTTATATGGTAAGCTTAACGTTCAGGCCTATCGCTATCATTGGCGGTTTCGGAGGAGGGTTTGAATCCCCTTTTCTGGACATATTTTTAAATTTCGAGCAGATACAGATAGAAAATGTACAAAAGTGGCAGGAAAATTGACTTGAACCCCCTGTTTGGAGCCACATCGGAAATCACCCTTTTTCAGAAGCTAGATCCACCGCTGCTTATGAAGGCTGTATTTACTTCAAAGATTATTGTTCAAATGAACTGGTCATCTTTTCATTTTGATTTTGTAATTTAAGGGTTTTTTTCAGCGAGCCAAACAAGTGCAGGCGACTCATGTCCTCTGAAGAACACATTTTTACATTTTGCGATCATTTTATTGTTCTATAATTCAACCCCTTTTACACAGTATACTTATACGACAAATACTTTCTATTTCCAATGAATGCGGACTATTTCTGACAGTGGTTTTTCAGAGAATAATACGATGAGCGCAGTCAATGATCAACCCCGATACGGTTTAAAATTGATTTAATCTGCACCGAGGAGATCGAAGTTGTCGAAATTAGATTTTCAGTAGTTTTTTTTAGCGTAGAAATATTTGTATTTGGAGATTTTAATCTAATTTTCTGTACCTACTCATGATACAACAAATGTTTTTCGCTTATTTGTATAATGATACTTGCATATATGAATCATACCCTTATTTTTTTAGCCTTGAAAATAACTAAGGATAGGGAGCAACCATTAGATTTTTGTAGGAACTATTATCAAATATTTCATCCTGGGTTTTTTATGTGCAACGTCTATACTTGTGTTCTATTTTCATTTCGACATCTGTAGCAAGCTCTATTCACATATACAGTACAACAGCCAGGGAAATAGTTGTTTGTGCCAAGAATGTTGTTTTGGGTGTCGCCTCTTCGGTGGATTCATTTAGTTTGCTTACAGTTGGATTTATTTCACCATAAAACTATACAAACATACCCGAAGCGAGCCTTGATAATAACAAAATACCGAAGTTACTGTTAATATATTTTCTGCATATGCGCATTTCGACAATTTATATCTCATCAGTGCAGATAAAACCAAAACATTTGGAAGTCCATACACCGAAAAAACATGTAAAAGCTGGTTAATGATACAACGCCATCTAATGATATAAATATCATTAAGCGTTGCGGGTGCAACGCTAAATGATATAATTTATATCATTAAGGATCTCCCTTATCGCCTGCTAATGATACAAAACCGCTAATGATACAAATTAGTTCATTTAGCGTTGACGCATCGCCGCTAAATGATACAACAAAAATCTAATGAAAAACCGGAAAAAAGAGCAACCGCAACCGCTAATGATACAAATTGTTTATATCATTAAGCGTTGCATGGCAACCGCTAATGATATAAAGATACATATAAAATCATGTGTTCAAAGGGACATTCGGATACATATACAATGAAGATTATTTTTGTCTGGATTATGAAAATGGCGCCCTTTGGAACTAAAAGGAAAAGGGTTGAGAATATCAAAAATGCCCAGAATCGGATGAAATTGTATAGGAAGTTTGTATTCTAAGTACGAAACTGAAATATAGCGTATTAATTTCCGAAGTGGCGATCTTTGACACAAAAACAGAAAAAAGTGGAAAATTTTGAAAATGCTTAGAATTTGATGAAATTTTACAGAAAGCTTTTAGCTAATTTCTAATCAAAAATTTTCAAAATAACAACCGTTTCTTTGGATCAGGAAGAAAGGTTGGAAATTTAAAAGTGCTCCAAATGGGACAAAATTACACATATAGAATAGAACTACTAAGACTGGAATCTTTTTCCGTGCAAAATTCCAAACCAGGTCGCATCTTTTCAGTCCTTCTATGCCCCTTCTACAAAATAAACATGTTAACACGAAAATAACCTGCAGGCATAGACAGAATATGTTCACTTTGACAGTACAAGGCGCAAAATATTTTTAAACCTAAGTTTCATCTGTAATACTCAATAATTTTCTGCAGACAGGCTAGATGAATTGAAATTTAATATAAATTTGACGCTTATTAAACATCCTTGAAAAATGAATTTAAATTTAGACAATTAACATTTTTCTTATAGTCTTGGGACGCAAAAATTTACCCCTACCTTGCAAAAAAAGAAAGAAAAGAAAATGGCTTCAGATAAACAGTCGTCATTTTGATTTTAGGTTAAAAATAAAGAGCTACGCCGAGCGCAGCATTATACGACCGCAGCATGTCGACCACTGAAATTTCAACAAAGGTAGTTTAAAGTGAATGTGGACACAGTAAAGAGCTTGACACAATAATTAGATGGACACAAAAAGAAGCTAGACACAGTTATTAGCTAGAAACAAAATAGGGAAAAAACCCTTTTGATTACTGACTGATAAAAAAACCGTAAGAGCTATGCAAAATATGTACTATCAACTAAAACTTTACATCCATAGAAATTCAAAGAAAAAATCCATCGAAATCTGATGAATTTAGTAAAATTGCAATTTTGGCCCCTTTGACCCCTTGTAGCTCCGAAACAGTAAGAGCTACAAAAAATCCGTTGACATAGTGCTGAAAGCTTATATCAAGAGGAATCCAAAGAAAAAAATCCCATCGAAATCC
>MJUU01031420.1:67469-78810 GCA_002080025.1 Modiolus philippinarum | reverse complement strand
CACTAGAACTAAAGTTATGCTGTCCACAGACGCCGACGCCGACGCCGACGCCAACGCCGACGCCAACGCCGACGCCGACGCCGACGCCGACGCCGACGCCAGCGCCATACCATAATACGACCGCAAAATTTTTGCGGTCGTATAAAAATATTTAACCAAATGGATATTCGGGAATTTAAATATTTTTTTTATACTTTTAACTGAAATTTTAACAGATATTTATTAATTTCCAATACAATAATATTTTTGGAGTTGACCAAGGCTGTGAGGTCCTTGAGTCTTGAATGAATCAGTCAGCCTCGAGGGTCAATGAGAACTAAAGCAGCATTCATTTTCAAAAATGCCGATGTTGTCAGATACTTGTCCTCCATTCGTGACAAATATGTCGTTGTTTCGGCAGATACGGCCCCTAATAACATCATTTTTATTTGTAAAAATCATTGCATTGATTGAGTAAAGAAATAACCACGCATTGGCAATACCCAGGGCATTCCAACCTACATAGCTACTACTCTGTCTAAGGAGGGGATGTTGCAGAACCATAGATCTGTTTTCCTTTCCTTTGGGATTTCAATCGAAGATGAATGCACTGATTTCCCCTCCTTGTACTGGGTACCAAATACCTAAATACCGAAGTTACTGTGAAATTTGATTCTGCATATGCGCATTTCGACAACTTATGTCTCTTCAGTGCAGATAAAATCTAAACGTTTGGAAGACCATAAAGTCAAAGATGTTTAAAAACTGATAGAGAACAAATTACCAATAATATATATATATGATCTAAATAGAAAGCCAAAATCAGCTAAGGACAGAGCTTTGCATGAGGGAGATACTCCAATTACACCAATGCCCATAAAAACAATAGTACATCGCTGGATCTGCTAGATGTTCTATAAAACCTATTTCTAAACTATTGACATCCATCCTGACAGCCGTAAAAGAGGGGATTCAAAAATATTGTGATACTAGATTTTCAAGAAGTGGCGAAAATGAAATGTGGATATTAAAAAAACTCTAAGGATCTACATGACATCTTAAAATCGAGATCATTATCACACTGTAACAGTATTAAAACTTTTGACTTCTCCACACTTTATACTACCATTCCTCATGAACAACTTAAATCTCGGCTGAAAGATTTAATTCATAGACGTTTCTTCCGTAAGAACGGTGAAAGAAGATACAATTTCATTGTCATAGGCGGAGAACAAGCATACTTTGTGATATACGACTCAGAATCACATAAAAATATACAGAGGAAGAAGTGATTTATATGTTAGAGTTTCTCATCGACAATATATTTGTCCAATTTGGAGGACTTTTTTTTCAACAGACTATCGGAATTTCAATGGGCACAAACTGTGCACCTCTTTAAGCCAATCTGTTTCTCCAATCATATGAATCTGAATTTATCGAAGGGCTTTTTTTAAAGTAAAGATAAAAATCTTACCCAGTCCTTTAATTTCAGCTTCCATTATACAGATGATATTTTATCACTAAAGATCCCTCGCTTCGGTGATTTTCTTCATCTTATCTATCCAAAAATCCAAAAGAGCTCGAAATTGAGGATAATACAGATACTTCCACATCACCCTTGTTCCTTGACCTTCATCTTGAAATTGACAAAAGAGGTACACTACAAACAAGGCTATATGACAAACGCGATGACTTCGCGTTTCCAATAGTCAACTCCCCTTTTCTTTGTAGGAACATTCCAAAAGCGCCAGCATATAGAGTTTACATCTCCCAACTCATACGCTACTCATAGGCATATTGTCGATACGGTGACTACTTTGATAGATTTCGGTTGCTTACAAATAGGCTACTTAAGCAAGGGTGTGTTGCCCATAATTTGAGGTCATCACTACAGAAGTTTTACGGTCGACATCACGATCTTGTGGACCGCTATGGGATATTTTTTCCCAGATGACAACAGATCTTTCTCCTTGCCACTAAACTTTGTTATTCCTCTACCGGATTTTACTTTACTGCCGGATTTGACATGTTCAACACGGCTGATGTCTTATAAGAAGCAGGAGATGTTTACTCTACCGGTGCACCTGATCTGACGCATGGTTTTTATTGTGTCCGTGATGTTCATTTTTGTATATGTGTGTGTCTTCATTTTCTTTTCTGTGCCGTGCTCATGTTGTGTCTTTGTTTTTCCGACGTTGTCATTGTCATAGCATTGTTCGTTTTGGACTAACGGCACGGTTCTCACTTGCTTAATAATATGTTAACAACAAATTGTGTCAAAAATGATTGTTTCAGAATTATTGTGAGTTCACAAATGTCAAAATTGATACCCCGCCCCCTAAAAATTAAGACAAAGTTTAATATATTCAGCCTTTAAATTATGAAAAATTAAGTTTACTGCGAAATTTTGTGTGTATTTCATTGCAGTTGACATACAGAAGATCAACTATTAGATTTATTTTTAAGAGGTCTATATTTGACCCTTAAGCTCGAAATAGTATGCAAAATGGGAATTTCCCATTTTTTTTTCATTATTTCTTCTATGTTGACTTTAAGGTGTTAGCACCCCACGAAATTAATATAAATCTTGAAAATGTTGTAGAAATTTTATTACAGTATGTCTAAGATATAAGAAAATTTTAAATATTTAGGCTCTAAATGTTTAAAAAAAAAACGTTTAATACGTATTTTCACGACAGCTGACACACAGACGACCATAAGTAGATTTAAACTTTTTATAAGATCTGTCCCTTTTGCTAGAAAATGTATGCAAAATGGGAATTTTACGTTTTTTAGAAGTTCTGCTGTGTTGACTTTGAGGTATAAACACTTCATGATTGAAATTGATATATATCTTGAAAATGTTGATGAAATATCGTTTCAGTATGTCTAAGCTATTTTAAACATTTAAGACTAACTAAAGTCTCATAAATTGCAAACATATTACCCTTGTCCACAAATATTCAACGCAATTTATAAATATTTCATTTTATCTAACTTGGAATGCCTTGAGCTTTTTTATAAAGGTGAAATAATATAAAAAATGTTCAAACACCAAAATGTACAGAGACTGCCCTATAAGCTCAAATACGACCATGGGGATGGTTTGTTGGTAATTATATATGAAATATTTATGCAAAACGGGATTTTCTTTTAAGGTTTACTTTTTAAAAAACAAGAAAGCGAAAATACTTCTCTAATAAAATAAAAATAAAAATCAGTTTGTAATTTCCAATAGATATTTTATCATTTAAAATGTAATATTAAAGAAGTAAATGCAAAGAGAACCGTCAGTCTAAAACGAACTTTCCAAGAACAATGACAACATCTGAAAAACAAAGAAACAAAGACATGACATGGGCACGGTACAGGAAAGAAAAATGGAGACACTAACATATAAAAAAATGAACAACAGACCCAATAAAAACATGGGTGAAATTATCTCTTAATCGTTACAAAAATATAAAAGATATCTTTTTATTTGAAGAATAAGAGAAGTGAAAAGGGTCAGCCTAGAACACCTATCCTCCCATAGATTTGATGCTAAAATCCTAAAATTATCATTGATTATGCAAATAAGCTTATAAACCACGCCCATTTTCCTTTTTCATCCATCAACAATACCCCTTCTTTCAAGCATCAGGGATGTAGAGCACCGTTAACGCAGTGAAATGGTGGGAGAGTGGTGTGACACCTGGGGTAAGGCAACCCAGGTTCAGTTTTATTTTGTCAGTCTAACCCATCCCTCTTTCTATTGTTTTATCCTGTTTCTGTGCCTCCTCTTGTGTTGTTCTATTAACTTTTTTGTTTCTTAGTTTTATTCTTGGATTTGTACTCATAATTCTGAATTGTTATTTTGTCCAGTATAGCAGTAACCTTCTTCTATACATTTTCTACAAATTTAGGTCAGGAAGTCAAAATGGTGAATATATTTAAATTTCCACATAGCTCCACTTTCAATATTTTTCACCGGAAATAAAAATTTTATGGACTTTAATTGTCTTATGTACAACGTACCAATACTGTATCACAACTGAAAATTTAGGAATAGAAACTAGATGAAATGAGGTCGACTATGGTAAACCAAAGTGGACTAAAAAAGGTTATTTTCTATAATTGGAAAATTTTATTTTTACTATTAAAAAGAATTTCTAATATTAGAAAATCATTTTCTTAATATTAGAAAATCATTTTCTTAATATTATCAACTGCATTTTTAATATAATTGAAAATCATTGTTTTGTATTTGAAATTGATTTTTTAATATAAGAAAAGGAAAGATATAATTTTTGATATTTGAAAATGATTTTTTAATATTGATAAATTGAACTTCTGACTTAAAATAAAGATTTTCTAATATCAGAAATTGTTAATATAAATAATACATTCTTTTATCAGAAAATCAAGGTATTTTCTTATATTATAAATTCATTTTCTTATATTAAAAAATCAATTTATGATATAAATATTAAAAAATAAAAAAAAAATATTAGAAAAAGAATTTTTAATATTAATAAATAAAAATTCAATATAAGAAATTACATTAATATACGACCGCAAAAAAATTGAGGTCGTATAATGAAATGGCGCTGTCGTCGCCGTCGTCGTTGTCGTCGTCTGTAGACACTTTTGTTTTTGGGCAGTAACTTAAGATCCAGTTGACCAATCCTTATGAAAATTTACCACAGTGTTCCTTTGCACAAAAGGAAGGCTGGGGTCATTTTGTCATTTTGGCCCCTCCCGTTTTCAAAAAGGGACCAAAAGGGGCAAATTGGGTATTTTCACATATTTGGCTCAGAATATTTATTATTTATTGGATTTTGATTTGGTTTCGTTCAGTGTGTTCCTGATTAAATTTCCTTTCAGTAGTATGCAACGGATTTTACGTGGCACGTACCGTTCAGGAGATAAAAGGGGCCCAGAAGGGACTTTTCAAAAATTTCATTATTTTAAAATTTAGTCAAATTTTGAGGCAGCTTTTTTAAAGGATTCTTTTTTAAAATAAATATAGAGCTGTACCATCAGATTTTTGACAACTTGTTTGATTTCTGAGCTATGTGGGACCGAATGGGCATTATCTTGCAAATTTGCAGATTAACTAAAAATTTTAATTTTTCATCGGATTTCAATAGGATTTTTTCCTGTGGATTCCTCTTTATAAAAACTTTCAGTAGTGTGCCAACCAATTGGGCGTAGTTTTTGAGCTACAAGGGGTCAAAGAGCCAAAAATTGCATTTTTTCGAAATCAGTGCAATCTTTTATTTTTCATCAAATTTCATTTGATTTGTCTTTGGTTTGTTTTGGAGTCCTTTTGTTGTAAGCTTTTGGTAGTATGTCAAAAGATAGCTCTTACCGTTTCTTAGCTTTAAAGGGTCAAAGTGGCTGGAATTGCAGTTTTCAAAATTTAGATAGGATTTTAGTGGGTTCCTTACTTCGTATTGTTATGTGGTAAAAATGACCAGTAAATTATTGTTAATTGAAGTCAGCAATGATAAAAGAAAATTGGCTCAAAATTAACTTTTAATAAGATGAAAAATAATAATTTTACAAATTAATACAATATCTGACTTAGCTGACAATAAAGAAGTTCAAATAAAAATCCAAATTAATAGTTCACTAAAGTCCACCAATAAATGTCCAAATGAATATTCCTTATAATCCTCACTAAATAGTTGATAATAGATTCACAATAATTGATGTCGATTTACAATACAAAAGATGTGCGTAAAAATTCTGTATAAACTTATTAATTCTGTATAAACTTATCAATTCTGTATAAACTTATTAAACTGACTGACTTAACCCTTTTCTGCTACCTTATATATATACATTAATTCTTTCTAGAAAAATCATCACAAAATATAACCAGAACATTCTAATCAACTGATTATCACATGACTCGAATGATTATGTAAGGAAAACTTCTAGAAATGTCTATGTGTTAAATATTAAGTCTATATTCTAGAAAAATCTACATGTTCTAAGGTGTAATAACCTTGACTATTGTTGATTGTAAACAAGTTTCATAACTAAGCCAAACAAATGACACAAGTTTCATACCTAATCCAAAAAATGACATAATATTTAGGCCATACAAAATAAAAACAATGAATAAAATGCATTATAGAATGTTTACAATATTTGATTACCTATAACAATATCCTCTTATGGTATAATTAAAGTATTATGTTGACCAATTTGACATACCTCTTAAAATGTCTGATATAAATAAGGAATTATAAGGGATAATTTTATTTTCCTTAGTTTTTGTGCACATAACAACTGGGTCAAGCTCAAATTGTGTCCATTTAATAACTGTATCAAGCTCTTTACTGTGTCTTCATTCATTTTGAATTACACTTGTTCAAATTTCAGTGTTCGACATGCTGCGGTCGTATCATGCTGCGCTCGGCGAAGTCCTTTATTTTCTGATATTTAAAGATAATTTTCTAATATTAGAAATTTATTTTTGAATATACAAAATGAATTTCTTATATTGGAAAACATTTTTTTAATTTAAAAATTAAATTTCTAATTTTAATACAGAAAAAAAAATTTATATTACAAACACATTTTCTTATATTAGAAATTGAATTACCAATACTAGAAAATGATTTTAAATATTTAAGAAATGAATTTCTAATATTGACAGATTTTCTAATATTAGAAATTCATTTTGTAATATAAGAAATTAAATCTTATATGTGAGAAAATCAAAGGTATTTTCTTGTATTTCAAATTCATTTTCAGTTATAAAAAACATTTTCTAATATTGGATATTGCTTTTTTATATTAGAAAAAGGCTTTCTAATATTGATAAATGATTTTTTAATATTCGAAATCACAATACTAGTATTTTCTAATATTAAAAAGAAGCAGTTTTTAATATCAGAAATTTTGGTACAAGAAAATAAATTTGTGTTATGAAATGAATTTCTAATATTAGAAAATCCTTTTATAATACTGGAAAATTTTTCAATATTAAAAATCATTTTCTAATATTAAAAAATGATTTCTCTTATTTTGAAAAATGCATTCCTAATCTACAGTATATTTGTTGTAATAAAAAGCAAGGATTCTTCTGTAGCATCACTTACAAAAATCATTGTTCCTGGACTTGCGATTACATTATTAAAGCACTGAATCTTTTGACAGACAACATTTTTGTTCGTTTGGGCAACATCGTTTATCAACAATTCACTGGAATTCCAATGGGTACAAACTATGCATCTCTCATTGCAGATCTTTTTCCTGTTCTGTTACGAACGGGACTTGATGAAAAAACTACAGGGTGGAACCATACAAAATAGTGATCAACTTATTTTAATTTTCAAAGCAGCAGGTATATTGACGATATCCTTACTATTGACAATCCCCAGTTTTAAACTATGTCGACCTCATTTACCATCAAGAACTGAAACTTAATAAAGCAAACAATGATTCTAAGTACTGTCCATTTCTCGATCTAACTATCATCGCAGAATCTGAAAAAATTAAAACTAAAATTTATGATAAGTGAGATGTTTTCAATTTCACAATTACTAATTTCCCTTTTGTTGATTGCGACGTTCCTGTAGCTCCATCATACGGGGTGTATATATCTCAACTGGTATTTTCGCACGCGTCTGTTCTACTATTGACGACTTGAATGAATGTGACCTTACCATCACATCCAAACTTTTTCAATAAGGTTACAGATTTCATAGATTGATAAATATTTTTTAAGAAGTTTCTTTTAGAAGATATGAACATTTGATACCTAAAAATAATGCGACCCGCAAACAGCTTATTACTAAGGGCATTTCTCACCCTCGTTCTTACAGAAATGTTGTTCAAAAATATCAAAAACTGATAAAAAATACAGAAAAACTGCGACGTAGCTTACATTCTTTACGTAAAAAAGGGGTATTGAACGGATATTCTTCATGATTCCGTTAAAATGGCTTTGGGATCCAATGACCTGAAGACTTTAGAGTTATACTGGCATCTCACTGATACTGCCGATGTCTACTATTCTTTACCAAACCCTTCGGAAAGTTTTTAATTTGATTTTAATTCCATAGTGCGTGTTTTACTATCAGACTAGGCTCCTTGAGGTAGCCGGCAGCTTAGCGGCGAGCACTCATTGACCCATCTTTCTGAAATACGTTTTGTCTTATTCTTTCCCTTCAAGATTGTGGTCTTGAGGTTATTGGTCTACCCTGTATTGGTTTTTTTATGTTTATGATACTTTACTATTTATTATACTATAAGAAAACGGGAAAGAGAAAGGTGGGTTTGGGAGGTTGGGTACCAATAAACCGGTTTAATCCTACGACTATCTGTTGCTAGTGCTGGTACCAAGTCCGGTCATCCCGAGATCCTGTCGTTGTCTATGTTTGTCTTGTTCCCTGTTTGATTGTTGCATGTGATTGTAATGTTCTGCCATTGTAGGTGTTTCTTCTTATCTTTCCTTCACTAATGTCTATGTCCATTTTGGCTTGCCATAGACGAATATATATCTGAAAGGAGCTAACAGCCAAAGGTCGTCAGTTTTCTTTTTGCATGCAAAATTTCTCCAAGTCCTCTGCTCCAATTACAGATTTAACAACGAAATATTTGCCAAACAAGGAAGGTTGGACTTCTGAGCAACAGAAATGTTTTGATCAGTTGAAATCTATGATTGCATCAGAGCCAGTGTTGAAAACACCTGATTTCTCTAGTAAGTTTATTGTTCGGACAGAAGCTTGCAGAACAGGGGTAGGTTGTGTATTGGAACAGGAATTCGAGGATGGTCGTCATCCAGTACTGTATATGAGCAAAAATTTTTCAAATGCTGAGTGCAAGTATTCAGTTATAGAGAAAGAATGCTATGCTATTGTTTGGGCAGTTAAGTCACTGTGGATTTATTTAGATGGTAAAAAGTTCATTATTGAAACAGATCATGCACCCTTGCTGTGGTTGCAGGTGATGAGGATGAGTAACCAAAGACTTTTGCGTTGGAGTCTTACACTTCAAGATTTAAAATTTAACGTGGTTTATGTACCAGGTAAGATGAACATTGTAGCAGATGCTTTGTCTAGGATAGATGAATGAGTCCCTTGAAATACCCCAGAATGTTATGGTAACTGTTGTATTAGTAGATTCGTTAAATTAATGTTTATATACTATAGTTTAGCATTTCAATTTTACATTTGGGTGAGTTTGGGTTGGACAAAAATGTTATTTTGTCTCCTAAGTGGGGAGGATTGTAAAATAGTGGAGTTGAATCAGAGTTATCGTTCTTTGTATGCAGTGAAAATGAAAGATAAGAGTAACAGAGTAGACCTAAGGCAAATAGGTAGAACTGGTTTGACAGGTTATTTTTATAGAAGTATACCTGAAAAGTGTGATTTGTCAGATGTGATTCAGTGGGCACCTAGATATTGATACTGAAGGCATGTCGGTCAGATGACCAGTAAACGTGCGAATATGTAGTATGTGTGGTGAGTGTAACGCTCTAGTGCTCATCAGTAGTGGCGAGTTTAGACATAGCAGAGACATATAATTACAATTATAATTATATGTCTCTGGACATAGTAATCCAACATATCATTGTGTAAATTTCAAAAAGATAAGTAGAAATAACTCACAAAATTTTAACTTGATTACAAATATGTCTATTTCAATTGGCATATCAATAGCCTGTTTTGATAGTACAAACATGTATCTCCACTGTGATCATATTTAACTAACTTGATACAGGGAGATAACCCAACGATGTTCTCATTAAATGCATGGCCTTTAGTTAGTGAAATAAAAAGTTTCAAGTTTCAAGTTTCATGGTGAATAGATTTTATAAATAATACATGTACTTCGATACACTGACGAAACGTAAAGGGGGAGAGCGTAAATTCTAAAATAAAAAAATAAAGGTTGCTCACACAATGTGGTTTATGGAGAAATTATGTCGCTTTATTCAAATTGTTCACAGGAAACTCAGTGCTCCAGGTTAAATTGTCATTATTGTATTATGTATATATTTTCTCTGCAGCTCTGTATGTAGTTTATGAGAATAATTCACATGAAGAACAACAATAAAAGCATTGTTCCATTGCTGGTCTCTACCATGCACCATTTATTTGTAGAGACCTTGTCTCATGCATTAACTCAATTTCCCTTGATTGTTAATGATAAAGACAAAAAAAAAAACTAAAGCACTAACATCATGAACCCCTATAAAACTGGAGTGATAATCAGGTGCCTGGTACGGTCAGCATGATCTGCTCCACGCGTGGATCATGCATTAGATATTTTTATGCATGAAAATGTCCAATATCCCTTTCTTTACAAGTTAATTTTTTCTCTAAATGTATATTCGTTTGCTGATTTATCTAATGATTGAATGACACTACTGATCTGTCGAATCAACTTAATGTAAGTCAACCTGGCATCATGTAACTCGGTGACCTAGAGCTGTTAACTGTTGAAAAATTAATCGTTATTTAGATGATTAAGCGTGTCTTTAAATGCTTGATCCTCACTTTTATCAAATATTTTTTGTGGACCTGTTACGTAAATAATCTAATTATAAACAAAAGGCAAGTGTCCATCTTGACACTGATCTTGACTTCAAGATAAAGAACGACAATAAAAGCGTTGTTACATTGCTGGCTTAAATCATGTATTGTGGAGACTTTGTCACATGTGCATTTACTCCATATCCTTTCATTGTGAATTCCATTACTTGATTTAATGATGTATTTTTGAAGACTTTGTCTCATTTGCATTTTCATTGTTTATTGGATTGCATTTATGTGGTTCTTACTGGTCTTGTTATTTCATCTACTATGTATTGGAATAATAAGGCAATATAAAGCACATAGTTTCTATCTTGAGAATGTGAGCTGTGAAAAAGGGATGAATTTAATATCTAAAATATGACATTAAGTATAAAACACACATGGCAAAATAAAAGAGTAGAAACAATAAAAAGATCAACCAATATATTTCGACAAATATGTCGTTGTCAAATGGGTTGTGAAGAATGAAGTAAGTTATAAAAAAATATTGTTTACAGGAAAAACATCTTTGACATTGCATGTACACAGTTTAAAAATAATGTATTTGATACAGGTAAAAAATCTTTGACATTATGTCACACTAAAAGCAACATTTCAGCCAGCATATAAAGTTTACATGTCCAACCTCATTCGCTACTCCAGGGCCTGTGGTCAATACAGTGACTTCCCTTGATTGCTAACAAATAGGCTAATTAAACAAAGGTATGTTACCCATAACCTGGAGTCATCATCCAGAAGTTTTACGGTCAATGCCATCTTGTGGATTTCTATGAGATATCTGTTTCCCAGATGACAACAGATCTTTCCTTTAATAACTTAAT
>MJUU01031420.1:42805-63931 GCA_002080025.1 Modiolus philippinarum | reverse complement strand
ATAGGGAGCTTTCTTCCGTCATACCCAACAATCCTGCAAAGTTTCAAGAAAAATGTTCAAAGCGTTCTCTAGTTAGAGAACGACATGTGGACGAAAATTGCAATTTCAAGCTTTCTTGAAATAATCAAAGTCCCATAACTCTGGAACGAAAAATCTGATGACAAAATAAAACGATAGGGAGCTTTCTTCCCGCATACCCAACAATCCTGCAAAGACGGGCGTATAAAATTCCTAGATTCTCATCCCCGCTGGCCATGATTTTTTCCACCTGCCTAAAAAAAAACTTATTTTGATTTTTAGCCATTTTTGGTAAATTTCTTCTAAAATGACAGCATTTTTCATAAAATTTGATAAAAAATATCTAATAAAATTCATCTACCCACACAAAATTTTGAGAAAAATGGTTGAGAAAGTAGCAATTATTTAATTATGACCTAATTTACCCTATAGTTATCTTTATATGATGGATCTTTGTTGTAATTACCACTGATCAGATCAGTTATTCATTTATTCCCTTTCCACTTAATATGAACTTTTTACATTCCATGATATAATTGATGATTGGTGATGGTGATTGTTATATATAAAAAAATTTAAAAATTGTATATTGAGACATTCCTGAGAAGACAAAAATTTTGTTTGGCCTTTACTTGGACTAATTCATTTTTTCTTCTTAGGGCTATTCCATTAAAATGGATGTAGGGAGGTAGGAAGGGAAGTTTAATGATTGGACATGGGTCGTAGGTCATTCTTAGCATGTTCCCATTAGTTTTATGTAAAATTATCTAAAAACAGTTTGTTGGTTGTGGGGTACTTTGAAAGTCCCTTCCTACCTACCCACATCCATTTTAATGCAAAAGCCCTTATTGTGACAAGATGAAATTTATCTATGGAAGAAAGGAACAGTCATCCATGTAATACATCACACAATGTTTTCCATTCCTGTTTAAACAGCAACCTTTTTAGGCAGGTGGTTGTTTTTATATTAGGTTCGAGATATTTTCAACTGATGTAATTGCCAAAGCCATGTATGTCTGGAAGACAACTACCTTTTCGATGTTGAAAATGAAAAACACTGCAAAATATTGTAAAATAACAATGAAAGTTAATATTGAAGTAAAATTATTGCATAGTTTGGTATGTTATTTAACAATGAATACCTGAAATGATTTCACCATTTACAATGAAAATCTTTAATATGGCACAGTACTAAATTCTAATTTAAATTTTTGTTTTATGGCATCCCTTTGTATTTTTTATTTGGATTTAACTTATTTTTAATTTTTTTTACCCCTATTCTGTATATACAGCAGTCTCCCATCACTATGGACATAGTCTACCAGACTTTCAATATACAATATACATCACTCTTCCCTTATAGAAGGTATGGCTCACAGTACACAGTAGTCTGTCTCTCTTTAGTTTTCATTATATTAATCTGCATCAGTGAGACATTTTTTTATTTTAAGTGGAAATGACATTCTAATACTAATCTTGTAGTATTTTAATAGCTTACAATGTGAGATGTTCAGATTTTATAATTCAAGTTTCAACACACAATAATTCCAGATGTGATTGTAACGTTCATTTTCATTGGTCAACGTCATGAATAGCAAACGGAAATATTTTTCGATATTTCCGTTTGCCCATTAATCTGCTCCGCAAAAATATAGTGCAGTAATTAAAGACGTCGTTAAAATCGATAACACAGTTTTTAACGTACGAGGTTGGAATTATAAGGATTAAACACTGATTTTTAGGAAATTATGTATGTATAAACTCCGGCAGCTCACTCACAAACTTTACATAAAGTCCTTCGGACTTTATTCAGTTTGTGAGTGAGCTGCCGGAGTTTATACATAGATAATTTCCTAAAAATGAGTGTTTAATCCTATAATGAATATAGCAAACTTTTCCTGAGTTAGTTTTATACCTCAGATATAACATACAAGCGATTGTTTTGCATTAGTTTTGAGATTACCTATACATGTTTGCATATTTGAAATGGCCTCATTGCTTTTAGGCTTGCAAATGTCTGTTTACTTAGCTCTGCTAGTTACTATGAAAACAACTTATGTCTTGCAACATAAAAATCTAGAATTTATATCTTCAGAGTTTAAATACAGTCTTTCCAAAATTTATTATTTTAACATAAACTTAACAAAAATAGCACTTAAGGGTAAAGAAGATAAATATGTAAAGAGTTAAATAAAAACACAACAGATTTTCTTATAGAAAAACTCCTTAAATGTTTACTATATTGTAAAATCTTTGAAATAACAATTTCTTTAAATCTTCTAAAATTTATGCAAGTAATCTGACAATTTTTGAGTTATTTAATTCTAAAAAATGATCTAAAACATACAACGTTACAATTTGTCTACTATTTTATTATTTAATTTTGTAAACTGTTCATTAGAATGCATTACTTTACAATTTGTAGATTTGACAACGGAGTCCGATAGAACCTTTGCATTAAATTGTTTGACAACTTTTTCATTACTTCTAAACTTAGGAATCTTAGATTTTTCCTTCAATGGTTCTTTAGTTTTGATTTTCTTTGGAAGTTTACTTTCCTTCACAGGTTCAGCAGTCTTTGTAGATTTATTTCTAGTAAAGTTAAAGAATTTTTTCTCTGTTTTTGCAGGTTTTGAATCTCCCTTTCCAGTTTCCTTGGTAACTTGAGATTTTGGAGTTTCCTTGTTAATTTGAAGTTTGTCTTTTGTATCAGAATTTTTCGATGTAGATTGTTTCTGAGTATTTTGATTCAACGTATTTCCACTCTGATTGGTCAGTTCTGTTTGTGCACTATTATTTGATTGGCTGGTAAATGTCACGTGTTCTGTAATATCAGACTTTGGACTAATGTCGTCCAGGAAATCAAAAGCTGCAACTGCTTCTTCCTCTTGTTGTTCATAACGTATAAAAAACTGAGACAAATCTACGGCAGATCGTGTTGTTGTTGTTTTCATATTTCCTTTATCTACAAAACAGAAGTATGAACTGTTGACTTCATATAATAAAAATTGTATTTCAACTATCGGTAGCAATTTCAGGAAAAACAAGAAGTTTTTTCTTGAAAAATGACTTGTTGATTAAACAACTTAGAAGTAATAAAGTGAAGTATACAGTTATTTCATACCAATAGTTTTCAAAATTTCCCTTAAAGGTATGAAATAACTGTATACTTCACTTTATTACCTCCGAGATGATTAATTAACAACAATCATTTATCGAGTAAAGACTTGTATATCAAAGACAAAAAAGTAGTACAATATATTTTTTTCTTTCCATATGGTCAAACGGTGAACCATATATTACACTATTGACTGTAAGATGGTCCAAAAATATTTGCTGAAAAGTTTGGCTGACTTTGGTCAAATGTTAAACTTGGTTATGCACTGTTGTCGTATACATCAGAATGAAATAACCAATCTTTGTAATGGACCTCCCATACATCATTCCAGCAAAGTTAAGTTGATATTGCATCAGCAGTTAGAGAAGAAATAATAAACAAGAGGCTCTCAAGAGCCTGTATCGCTCACCTGGGTCCTGCAGCACTATAATTCCCAACTGATGGTCCATCTTTGGTGATGTATGTACATAAAAATCAGAAACTTTTTATATAATTTAATTAAAATTGTTCAAGCAGTTTCAGAGAAGATTTTTGAATGCAGCTTCCAAACTTAAGGGGCCTATGTTAATCTACGTTCCCTGCTGGCAGCTATTTAACATAAAACTTTGAAGAGGGTCACATAAGGACTATCATATCAAAATTCTACCGAAATTGTTCAAGAAAATTCAGAGGAGAAGATCTTTTTATGCATTTCCCACTGGGTCCAATGTTAAATAAAGTTTTGCTACTAGTGGCCATGTCAGAAGACAAATCAGCACCAAAGTAACAAGCTTGGTCAAAATCTCACAAATTTCATTTATGCAATGTATAAATTGAATCCATTCAATGGTTTTCCATGAATGATATCTTTGTATGCATTTCCCCTTAGGGTCCAATTCATTGCTGGCAGCCATGTTGGGTGATGGATCAGAACTGAAGTAACAACACTTGGTCAGCTTCTCATACAGGCTTTCCGAAAGTTGAAAAATTCTGCCGGTCATTTGGTCCGACAAGCAAGAAAAATTGCGGGACCGAAAGTGAAATTGCTGGACCATTATGACGAAAATCCGGAAAAAATCGTGTTTTCTCCTTTCCGGTTCTGATGTACAAAATCGGAAGGCAGCCATTTGGGATTTCGTAGTCAAAATTGGATAAAGCTTGTATTCTAAAGCAAAAATTTAAAAAAGAAAGCAAGGAATGTTATACTTTAAAGACCGATTTAAACATTTTCTATTGACATGCAAATAAACAGAGGCAACAACCAATGGACAGAAGAAATCTCTTGCCGGTCCTCTGGTCCGACACGGATAATTATTTGCCGGTCCAGACTCAAAAATGCCGGTCAGGACCGACGGACCGGCACATTTCGGAAAGCCTGCTCATAAGCAAAGTTTGGATTAAATCAATTAAGCAGTTCTCTAGAAGAACATCTTTTGCTAAATTAAGTTCACAGCTGGTGACACTTGGTCAGCACCTGACAGGCATCATTCATGTCATGTTTGATTTAAATCCATTCAGCAGTTCTCTAGAAGATCTTTGTGTGCATTTCCCATAGGGTCCATAATGGTGTCGGTCATGTAAGATGACAGATTGGCACCAAAGTAATAACACTTGGTCAGCATCTCATAAGCATCATTCATGCCAAGTTTGGTTCAAATCCATTCAGTGGTTCTAAAGAAGAAGTTCTTTGTATGCATTTTCCCATAGGGTCCAATGTTAAAATTAAGATCCCCGCTGGCGGCCATGTTGGATGATGGATCGGCACCAAAGTAACAACACTTGGTCAGCACTTCATAAGCATCATTCATGCCCAATTTGGTTCAAATCCATTCAGTGGTTCTCAAGAAGAAGTTCTTTGTATGAATTTTCCCATTAGGTCAAATGGTAAACTAAGTTAGTTCCCCGCTGGCGACCATCTTGGAAGCGGTCGGAAAACTTGAATGTGTTGAATAAAATATAGTCCTTAACATGCTGAACATTTTTGCAATTAAAACTTGACCTCTATCTCAAAGCGTTTTTGAAATATAGGACAAAAAGTAAAAAATCCCGAAAAATTTGACCAAAAAAGGACCACAACTCATATATAGGTACTTGGATTTTCTTAAAAATATCCATGTGGGTAGATCTTAACATGCTTAACATTTTTGCAATTTAAACTTAACCTCTATCTGTTATAGTTTTTTTTAAAATAAAAAACATCCAAATTTTGAAAATTTTATGGAAAAAGGGCAATAACTCTTAGACGGGTCATCAGATTTTCTTCAAAATTTCAGCATGGGTAGATCTTCTCATGCTGATCATTTTAACCCAGTCAGATTTTTGATATCTGTAAGGCTTTTTGAGTTATTTGCCAAAAACTGTATTTACCCCTATGTTCTTTTTTTAGTAAAGGCAGCCATGTTGTTTGACCTAAGACATACAAAATAATAAATTTGAAACTAGATACCCTAGTGATGATTCAGTTAAAGTTTGGTTCCATTTAACCCAGTGGTTTCAGAGGAGAAGATTTTTGAAAGTGAGCTAACGACGGACGGACGACCGACGCCAAGTGATCCAGGTGAGCTAAAAAGTTATGGTAACAGCTCCAACTGATCCTGTGGGTCAGCAGATTTCAGAGTTGAACAACAATATTAAGGGATAACAGAGTTCCTTTTGGGTATCACAATTGTACCTTGTCATTATTTCCTAAAATAAAGTTCCATGGCTCTGTATCATGCTCTGTATATAGTCAATAAAGAAATTAAATGTTCTATTGTCAGATGAAAGAGTCATATCTNAGGAAATCAAAAGCTGCAACTGCTTCTTCCTCTTGTTGTTCATAACGTATAAAAAACTGAGACAAATCTACGGCAGATCGTGTTGTTGTTGTTTTCATATTTCCTTTATCTACAAAACAGAAGTATGAATTGTTAACTTCATATAATAACAAGAGGAAAGCTGTCAATGTGACAGCAAACCGGGTTTTCTTTCACATGGACAGTATATCATACACATGGGTTGACCCTGAATATTTGAAATGTACAAGTTTATAATTTTTATTAATTTTCAATGTTAAACCTTCCACCAAAGTAGCCTTTTTCTGAAAGTTCAGCAACTTGGATTTGAATCAAAATGGAAAATTAAAGTACTGTGCAAGCCTCTGATACAGGTACAAATAATCTGCAAAATAAACACTTCCTATCTATTAAGTTGAAGGATATTTGTTCCAGACAAAGGTTGTACCCTATTGTTAAAAATTTGACGTAAAAATGACTAAGTTCAACAACTGATATTTTTTACATAAATTATCAAAAACCAAAATCAAAGTACCATGCACACCTTTGATATATGTACAATTGATCTGCAAAATAAAAACTTCCTGTCTCAAATACTGTAGGAGATTTGCTCCGGACAAAGGGGGTATCCTATTGTTAAAAATTTCTCGTAAATATGACTAAGTTCAACAACTGATATTTTAAACATAAATTATTAAAAAATAAAACCAGAGTACCATGCACACCTTTGATATATGTACAATTGATCTGCAAAATAAAAACTTCCTGTCTCAAATACTGTAGGAGATTTGCTCCGAACAAAGGGGGCACCCTATTGTTAAAAATTTGATGTAAAAATGAGTAAGTTCAATAACTGATATTTTTTTCATAAATGATCAAAAATCAAAATCAAAGTACCATGCACACCTTTGATATATGTACAATTGATCTGCAAAATAAAAACTTCCTGTCTCAAATACTGTAGGAGATTTGCTCCAGACATATGATGTACCCATTTGGCAGCCGCCCGCCCGCCCGACCACCGCCCCCCGTCACCATTTTAATAACTGGATTTTTCCGATGGAAAACCCGGTTAAAAATTGTATTTCAACTACCGGTAGCAATTTCAGGAAAAACAAGAAGTTTTTTTTTGAAAAATGACTCTTGTTGATTAAACAACTTAGAAGAAATAAAGTGAAGTATACAGTTATTTCATACCAATAGTTTTCAAAATTTCCCTTAAAGGTATGAAATAACTGTATACTTCACTTTATTACCTCCGAGATGATTAATTAACAACAATCATTTATCGAGTAAAGACTTGTATATCAAAGACAAAAAAGTAGTACAATATATTTTTTTCTTTCCATATGGTCAAACGGTGAACCATATATTACACTATTGACTGTAAGATGGTCCAAAATTGCTGAAAAGTTTGGCTGACTTTGGTCAAATGTTAAACTTGGTTATGCACTGTTGTCGTATACATCAGAATGAAATAACCAATCTTTGTAATGGACCTCCCATACATCATTCCAGCAAAGTTAAGTTGATATTGCATCAGCAGTTGGAGAAGAAATAATAAACAAGAGGCTCTCAAGAGCCTGTATCGTTCACCTGGGTCCTGCAGCACTATAATTCCCAACTGATGGTCCATCTTTGGTGGTGTATGTACATAAAAATCAGAAACTTTTTATANAATTTAATTAAAATTGTTCAAGCAGTTTCAGAGAAGATTTTTGAATGCAGCTTCCAAACTTAAGGGGCCTATGTTAATCTACGTTCCCTGCTGGCAGCTATTTAACATAAATCTTTGAAGAGGGTCACATAAGGACTATCATATCAAAATTCTACTGAAGTTTCAGAGGAGATGATCTTTTTATGCATTTCCCGCTGGGTCCAATGTTAAACAAAGTTGTGCTACTAGTGGCCATGTCGGAAGACGAATCAAACAAGCTTGGTCAAAATCTCACAAATTTCATTTATGCAATGTTTAAATTGAATCCATTCAATGGTTTTCCATGAATGATATCTTTGTATGCATTTCCCCTTAGGGTCCAATTCATTGCTGGCAGCCATGTTGGGTGATGGATCCGAACTGAAGTAACAACACTTGGTCAGCTTCTCATAAGCAAAGTTTGGATTAAATCAATTAAGCAGTTCTCTAGAAGAACATCTTTTGCTAAATTAAGTTCACAGCTGGTGACACTTGGTCAGCACCTGACAGGCATCATTCATGTCATGTTTGATTTAAATCCATTCAGCAGTTCTCTATAAGATCTTTGTGTGCATTTCCCATAGGGTCCAATGCTGTCGGTCATGTAAGATGACAGATTGGAACCAAAGAAATAACACTTGGTCAGCACCTCATAAACATCATTCATGCCCAATTTGGTTCAAATCCATTCAGTGGTTCTCAAGAAGAAGTTCTTTGTATGAATTTTTCCATTAGGTCAAATGGTAAACTAAGTTCCCTGCTGGGGACCATCTTGGAAGCGGTCGGAAAACTTGAATGTGTTGAATAAAATATAGTCCTTAACATGCTGAACATTTTTGCAATTAAAACTTGACCCCTATCTCAAAACGTTTTTGAAATATAGGACAAAAAGTAAAAAATCCCGAAAAATTTGACCAATAAAGGACCACAACTCATATATAGGATTTTCTTAAAAATATCCGTGTGGGTAGATCTTAACATGTTTAACATTTTTGCAATTTAAACTTAACCTCTATCTGTTATAGTTTTTTTTTTTAAAATAAAAAACATCCAAATTTTGAAAATTTTATGGAAAAAGGGCAATAACTCTTAGACGGGTCATCAGATTTTCTTCAAAATTTCAGCATGGGTAGATCTTCTCATGCTGATCATTTTTACCCAGTCAGATTTTTTATATCTGTAACGCTTTTTGAGTTATTTGCCAAAAACTGTAATTTACCCCTATGTTCTATTTTTAGTAACGGCAGCCATGTTGTTTGACCTAAGACATACAAAATAACAAATTTGAAACTAGATACCCTAGTGATGATTCAGTTAAAGTTTGGTTCCATTTGACCCAGTGGTTTCAGAGGAGAAGATTTTTGAAAGTGAGCTAACGACGGACGGACGATGGATGCCAAGTGATGGCAATAGCTCACCCTGGCATAGCCAGGTGAGCTAAAAAGTTATGGTAACAGCTCCAACTGATCCTGTGGGTCAGCAAATTTGGGAGTTGAACAACAATATTAAGGGACAACAGAGTACCTTTTGGGTATCACAATTGTACCTTGTCATTATTTCCTAAAATAAAGTTCCATGGCTCTGTATCATGCTCTGTATATAGTCAATAAAGAAATTAAATGTTCTATTGTCAGACGAAAGAGTCATATCTTTCTATTACATAAACTAGATAAATAAATAGAATTACCTCCCCCTAAAAGTCGAGAACACATCACATGATCTACTCCAATGTTGTCGTCCAAACTATCCATACTAGCTCCACTCAAATGTACCATAGCGTCCAACATGTCTGCTCTTACCTGAAATTGTAGAAATATTTGGAGAATAAGACACATAGTCATCATTTAATCCTTAAGAAATCTTTCTCCCTATATAACATGTATGTACTCAAAGAGACATTTTTTAAACCAATGTTTTAAGCAGGAAGGTTTCTTTTAAAGATTATGTACATTTGTCCGATTAATTTTGTCTTTACCCTGGATTGACTCACTTACAGTGTGACAGGTGCTGTCAACAGAGTAGGACATGCTTACCCATTCTGGAGTACCTGATGTCACTCTCAGTTTCATGGGAGTTCACACTGTCAGTGCCTTAGTTTTTTAATGTTGTGATTTATTTTTGTGTTTTTCTGGATGTCTTACATATTTATTAGGGACGTCAAAATACATGAAAAATTGCCACTCGAGTACTCAGCGATCTTTTGAAATTAAAATTACTAGACATCAGATCCTTAAGATTGTAGTATTAAAGGTGAAATAAAATAAATTTCCGATTTCAAATTGACACCATAAATTGAAAAGTCATTGGTAAAGGAATAAAATCATCAAAAAATATTGATAGGTTATGTACCTTGTTTTCAAGATATTTAAAATTTTAAAAATGGCGGTAAAAGTCTCTCTTGGACTTTTACCCAAGTCTTACATGGACACATCACTGATTTCACCCGCATAGAAGGAAAATCTACATTACAAATTTCAAAAACCTGACCCCTTACTATTTCCTTAAGACAGAGTTATCATTGCAATGATAAATATCTACAACAATGTACAATATTTACTGATATGCCATTACACACCACAATCCACAGTTTGTGTACCATTACAGCAAATCAAGGGAAAGCTAATCAAAGTGAAATTATATACAATTTTTTCTTTCACACCTTGTGTTTGTTTAATAGCATGCTTGTACGATTAATCAAATTGTATAAAAAATCATTACTGTTAAATCTTAAAGTTAATATTAAATCAACCCAATGTCTTGGGTCCACACGGATGAAAACAAAATCAATATTCGTTAAAAAACTACAGTGAAACTTGATTTAAGAGGTCACCTTTAGGAAGAAGTCAAACTGGCCTTTTAAATGAGGTTTAATTTATATGAAATATACTATGAAAGGAACTATAAAAGGTGATTTTTAAAATGAGGTGGCTGCTTATTCAAGGTGACTGCTAAGGCAAGTTTGACTGTATTTTGCATTATTTGATTAATAAGTGTACATTTTTCTGCGTTTTTAAAAAAAATTTTAAGTAACAAAGAACGTGTAGTCTGTAATGCCTTTCTTTAGCTGTTCAGTATTTTTGGAGATCTGTTAGTCTAGGAGACAGTAAGGAATTTATATTGCTCTGAAATACAGGAGCAGTCAATTTAACAACGAAAATGCCAATTATATCATACCGAGTATTCAAGTACGAATTAGGTACGTACTTGCTATTTGTACCTTTCGAGCGATACTCGAATACTCGAATACTCATTGACATCCCTAATATTTATATTTCTGGTTTGTACTTTCAGCCACATAATATATCCATATATTATTTACATGTTAATTGGAAGTTACAAGAATATTTTGACACTAACTGATCAGGACTCATTACTTTTTACTTATTGTATTTCCATCCTGCATAACTTTGTCCTTAGCTGATGTTGGTTTTCTATTTAGATCCTATTGGTAATTTGTTCTCTATCAGGTTTCAAACATATTTCAGTTTATTGATTTCCAAATATTTTGATGGATCTGCACTGAAGAGACATAACTTGTTGAAATGCACAAATGAAGGAACCAAATTCACAGTAACTGGTATTTTGTTATTTACTGTATTCGACCTTATTGGCACCCCTGCTCCAATAAGCACCCCCTCACCGTATTCCAAAGTCATAATGCACAAGTGCCCCCTCAAAACTCTTTAACTTTTATTTGCCAATGTACAAAGTTTGAGCATATATATTATCACCGTAATTTTGAGAAACAGAATGTTTACATACCTCCCACAACTCCAGAGTAACGATATCTATTTATTTATGCCAAATTCGCATGATTTATTACTATTACTTTCTCGTTTCATCACGATTTTAACAACCGGAAGTTGAAGACGCATTATAGAACTTTATAACAATGACGGTAGCGGACATGCAAAAATTTCGCTTAAGCGCTCCTGTTTTTGAATTTCTAAGCGCCCTGGGCGCTTATTAGGTTGAATACAGTTTCAAGTACAAGATTATCTAATAAAGCTTAAGATATTTGAGAATTATTGTACCATGAAATGACAGGGGAAAAAAAAATTGTAATGCGAGATCTCGATCAGCAGAATGTTTTGCTAGTTGCTAATTTTAAAGTGAAAAAAAAACGCGTTCTGTATCCTTACCTGTGGATCCGATATTTTATGACTGTCTCCTAAATCCCGTCTGTCATCTCCATTCTTATTGGCCTGGCTGGCTAAGCTATGTAAACGACCATCACTATGGTGTCTAACGTGACCCCCAGCTCTTTTTATTGCCTTCTGTTTACTGTAACTGTCATGTGATTTAGGACTATCTTTGACTTTATGGACAGGAGAGTTACACTGAAGGGGCATAACTTCAGGTTGTGGTTGTGGGGTTTTGATTTCCTCCTCTTCTTTTAATGGATGTATAAAATTATTCATATCAACACGCTCTCCTGCAAAATTTCCATAAAATTCAAATTCATCATTACAGGATGTGTCATCTGCATACTCGTTAATCCATTCTGCACATGCTCCAGTGTCAGAAAAAGGAGAAGCACCCATAATTAATTCCCCTCCACACGGAGTCAAATAAAACTCGTCATCCTCAATCCACTGATAACCGTGGAAGTCTGAAGAAACAAACATATGTGAATGGTCTTCATTGGATTCTATATCTGAATCACAACTGTCTACACATGTCAAACTTTCCTGTAAAGCATTCACTGTTTTGGACAAATTCTGAAGTTGTCGGGAGATACAATCAAACTCTTCAGAATGTTTACTTTTAACGTTATCTTTACCATGTGACTCATCGCCTGTAATCTGTTCCGACTCTCCTTCGTTACTTCCCGAAAATAAACTGCGGTTAGATCCTACCATACACAGACTGTAATAGTCACTACGAAACTTGGATGGTTTTTCTACCATTGGACTAGATTCCTTACTAGATTGTCTCCCCTTATCATCACTTTTCTCTTCATTAGTCGAAAAATCTTCATTACCATGGAAACATGAAGAGAAAGAGTCAGCAGGGGCTCCAGTACTGCTTTTACCACACTTTGACTGAAAGGATAATAAAGCTTGAGTTACAACAATAAAAACATTTGGATACACTAGCATACTTTCAAATTTCACATTTTATTATTTTTTTCCCCAAATTTTTATTCTGTAAAGCTTTCTTGCAAACTGAATCTATGAGTGCAATGTGGTTGTTTTTTTTTTTGTTGTGAATGTATTCTATTTTCAGTCTTATTGTTGGACAAAGGATGATAACCATTGTAAGAACACTTTGCCAGTTAATTTCATGTTTGTTTTTTGCCATCTTGAACTTACTATGAGGTATGACCAAAGGCCATTGCTGAAGGCCTCATGGTGACTTCAAGATGAAGAACAATAATAAAGGGGTTCCATTGTTTAGTTTAAACATGTATTTGTAGAGATTTTGTCTCATGTGCATTTACTCCATATCTTTTCATTGCTTATAATCTTTTGCCTCAGAAAGATATAAAATTTCTTCTCAATTCTCCTGGAGATACATACAGCTCATTTAAATTATTGCAATTGGAGTTGACATATGTGTTGTGGTCTCATGCTCGCTTTCTCCATATCCTATCGTAATATTAACTACAATTGTGAATAATCTGGACATATTCAGTGTGGATCTGTAGAGCATATATTCCTGTGTTTCCAAGTCAATAAAAAAAGCGTATTCAACGAGACAAAAGACAATGATTGTTTTATTAAATAATGATACCAAACATTATGTCATGGAATGAAAATTGCTCCATGGGTTTATTTATTCACCTCTCACGATTTCATTGCATGTATAGTGTAAAATAAAGACAAATATTTAAAAATATATTTTGCTGCTGCAAACTAAGATCGCTAGATTGTAACAAACAATATCTGGTCATCTTCATTTTAATACAAGTTATGTTTTAAGTAGTTTTTACAGTTACAGATATCTTATTTGTGCTACAGATATATTGCAGTAGATAATTTTCACTGAATGCATTGTATTCTAACTTTTATTGTGGTCTATTTCTTTGGTGTTGGTGTAACTTTTAAATTAGTTCAAGGTAATCAATAACACAGCAAGGTTTCATTTGGGGAATTTTTGTCATGTTTTATCATAAACTAACGTTTTGAGCGATTCAAAATAATTTTACTAATCATGTGTACTTACACCATAAGTCTGTGCCAGAAAGTTTTCCTTTTGCTTTTTGGCCAAAAGTTGAGCAAAACTATAATTCTGTATATCATCATCTGATACATCATCTACAGTCATCTAAAATAAACATAAGGACTTGTTATTTAGAAGAAAATGTCAGAATTGCGTAACTCTTGTTAAAATCATTGACCAGTACAGGTGATAACATCTAATCAAAGATATTGCCAATTTAAACCTTCCCCACAAATTTGACTAAAAAATCTGATTAGAAGCATTGTCTTTATGCCATTCTTATGGCTTATGGAGGCACAGTCAGACATAGTCAGTAATACTGATATGTTTCTTCTAAGTTGTGAGTTGGAGATAATTAAAAGAAATGTTGTTTCAAGAGTGCTTATTTAGTTTTAAACAGAACTAAATACCAGTGCTTGTTTAGCTTTAAACAGAACTAAATGTCAGGGCAATGCTTAATTAACAAAAACTAGAGACTTAATATGGTTAACAATAATCAGAAACCAGATATTGGAGCAGTGCTTGATTCACAAGTGTGAAATTGTATGTTCCCAATTCTGAAGAAGATTTTCTTATATAATGTCATTTCAGAAGAATTATTTCAATTGCAGAAATGCATTTTTGTTTCCAATTTTTTACTCATAATGTTTGCATGTACCAGGAATTGTGTTTGTGTGCCATTTTAGTCTTAGCTCCCCATTTGTTTCTTTATTTTGAATTCTCTTCAAAATGTGCTTTGATTGAGTCTAATGTTTCAGTAATCCATAAGCCATTAATACACACTTACCTGTTTTAGTATATGTTCTTTCATAAAGCCCTGGAATTTTTCCATCACAGACACCTCACTAATTAGTGACTGACAACAACTTCTATGTAATTTTGGAGCTAGTCTGATGTTTGTAGAGAATTCTAACTTTGTACTGAGAGCTGTTAAAGACAATGATCTCTCTAATGGCTTTTTGGTACATGTTTGATTTTCCTTCATTTTATCCAAATCTGAATCGGACAGAAATCTACATAGTCCATGTGTTGATGACCAGTAATGTTTACTTGTAGAAGATTCAAACAATTGTGACATATTTTGAGTTTGTTGAATAGGTTTCGAAACTTTCTTTGAATAAATTGGATAATCCAAAAGTCTTTCATTAGAAGCACTTGACATTTCTCCATAATCTTCCTTCTCTTCAGGAATGTCAGACAAAAAATTCTCTTCACTTTGATTCAACATGTGATATATAGAATTTCTCTCTGATGTCATGTGACTTCTGGTTGATGTCATGTGATCAGTAGATAAAGTCACCTGATCTAGCTTAGAGACATAATTTATTTGTTCACACTGAGCTGTACTGTCCTCTGTTTGTACATTATTGATATTATGACTGGAAAATTGTTCATTTGATAGATTCTCTTTATTTTCAAGGCTCATTTTGGATTCCTTTTCCTTTGTATCGGGATTAAAACCAGGCGAATCAGGTATATTTAATTTAACATCATCCCCTAGAGATCTACGATTTAAATTTTCATTTGACTGTTTATGTCCTAATTTACTATCAACTGAGAAAGATTTACGTAGAGGAAAGCGTTTCGATTGGTCAGTTTGCTTCTGACATTCCGATTCAAACAAATGTTTCATGGCTTTTACCCTCCCAAGAGAGTTATGACCAATATTTTTGTCAAGTATATGAACAGATGGGTCTTTAGTTACATTAGATGATACAGATTTATCCATAGGGGATGTTCCAGTACTCACAAACCTATCTACCACGGAGCTTTCTACCCCCACCGGTGAACTGACATTGAATTTGTGACTAGATTCTGTGACGTTCATCACAGTAATATCATTTCTAGTGTGAAAATCAGAACGAAACACTATGTCTCTTTTTAACGAAGAGTAATTAAATCTTTCAAACATTTCTGGTTGTATATCACTCGACATGGTTGAATAACCATCATCCTTACTGCCAGACCGTTCCACTTTCTCATTTTTTACACTTTCAAAACTAGAGTCAGATGACATGTATTTGTGAGTTTGTGACGGAACACTGACTGATGTTTCAACATTTTCAAAGATTCCTGTTTTAAACTCATGTGGTTTTAATAATCCAGAATCTGGTCCATTATAAATAGATAATTGTTTGTTACGTAATCCAGGGGACTGAACTCCCATTATAATTCCAGGAGATCTACGGCCAGCTGTTGGCGGCTTTTTAGGTACAGGAGGAGGAGGCCCTTTTTTCTTTGATTGTAATGTTCCATTCTCGTTATTTTGCACCACTATAACATCTCTATAAATGTTATTATCTGTTGGGTTGTTATTAACAGTAGGTGTAATCTCTTGTGACGATTTCAGAGGAACTTTCTCTGACAGGGAACCAGACATACTACTACTTTCACTACTTCCCGATTTATTTTGAGTATGATAAAGTTTTAACTGGTACTGTCTAGCGAACTGTGGGGACCAGTTTTCATCACTGTCACTACTTTCCAAACTAGATGAACTATATCCCTGTTTTAGTCTCTCCTTTGAATTCAGTACCAAAGATGATGGTCGATTTGGTTTAGATTTATGTGAATGTGGAAGAGAACTCCTTCTCCGATGAGGTCGTGGACTTTTCAATTTATTCTTTTGTTCACTGTATTCAGTATCTCTTACAATATCAGGTTTACCACGCAAACTAGAAAATACTGGTTTTTGCTTGCATTTGTCTTTTTTCTTTTTATCAGGTTTTAAAAATGGTGGCGTTTCGAAAAAAGCAAATTTTTCTGCTGTAAAATCTGCATCTAGAAGAGTATCGGTATCATCATCATCATCTAAAATCTCATTTATAGATATTGTTGATCCATTACTAAAACCCGACACTGGACGATTAATGTCACTGTCTTCGTCACTATAATCATAGAAATACTGGCCGTTAGGAAATGAAGGCACTCTCGCTGGATGAATGTTTGTGGGAGTTATCTCTTTTTCTTTAGTGTCTATACTTATTTGAGTACTTGTTTGATTTAGTTTAGGCTGAGTACATCCCTGAGTTTTAGGTACAGTTTTAGGCACTCGTGATTGAGAGTTCACTTGTGAAATACATCCTGAGTTTCTTTTGCCTGAGTCTTGTTCATGTTTTTTCTGTGGAAGTCTTGAGGCCGGAGGCTGAGGTAGAGATGACTGTGATTTACTGGTCTTTTTTGTTGGAATATTTGTTGAACTGGATGATTTTTGCAACTTAGGGTTCAGTTTACTTGTTGATTTACTCAATTCAGTTTTAGGTTTTGAACCAGTTTTAGATGTGTTACCAGATGTTTTATTTATGTGTTCTGGTTGAGAAATACTTCTCTTTTTAGAGTTAGATTCTGATTGGTGAACTTGAACTGAAACTTCCACCTGATTGGATGACACATTTGATGTGCTCTGAGAAATCACACCCGGAGGAACAATTTTACTTTTTGCTAAAGATGCAGTTGAGTTTGTTCTGAAAGTTCGTGGTTTGTTCCCAGCATGCAATGAAGATGTAGAAGAACTTCGTTGTTTTACTTTTTCGTTTGCTCTATCAACAATGCTGACATGTTTCATTTTTGGGCTTGAATTAGTTGCTGGAAATTCTGTTTCAATTTTAGTCCTACATTGATTATTATCACAATTTTCTGACTTATTTCCATGGTGATCACATGACCTGTTTCCATGGTTACCAGACTGGTTTCTGTTAAAATCACAAATCTGAAAGAAAGGAAATATATTTACTTCTAAGATTACATAAATTTCTTTTAGCTCACCTGGCTATGCCAGGGTGAGCTATTGCCATCACTTGGCGTCCGTCGTCCATCCGTCGTTGGCTCACTTTCAAAAATCTTCTCCTCTGAAACCACTGGGTCAAATGGAACCAAACTTTAACTGAATCATCACTAGGGTATCTAGTTTCAAATTTGTTATTTTCTATGTCTTAGGTCAAGCACCATGGCTGCTGTTACTAAAAATAGAACATAGGGGGTAAATTACAGTTTTTGGCAAATAACTCAAATACTGGTACAGATATACATAATCTGACAGATTTAAAAATGATCAGCATGAGAAGATCTACCCATGCTGAAATTTTGAAGAAAATCTGATGATCTGTCTAAGAGTTATTGCCCTTTTTCCGTAATTGATGTTTTTTATTTTTTATTAAAAAAACTATAACAGATAGGGGTTAAGTTTAAATTGCAAAAATGTTTAGCATGTTAAGATCTACCCACATGGATATTTTGAAGAAAATCCAAATACCTATATATGAGCTGTGGCCCTTTATTGGTCAAATTTTTCGTGATTTTTTACTTTTTGTCCTATATTTCAAAAACGCTTTGAGATAGAGGTCAAGTTTAAATTGCAAAAGTGTTCAGCATGTAAAGGACTATATTTTATTCAACATGTTCAAGTTTTCTGACCGCTTCCAAGATGGCCGCCAGCAGGGAACTTAATTTACCATTTGATCTAATGGGAAAATTCATACAAAGAACTTCTTCTTGAGAACCCCTGAATGGATTTGATCCAAACTTGGCATGAATGATGCTTATGAGGTGTTTACCAAGTGTTGTTGCTTTGGTGCCGATCCATCATCCAACATGGCCGCCAGCGGGGATCTTAATTTTAACATTGGACCCTATGGGAAAATGCATACAAAGAACTTCTACTTTAGAACCACTGAATGGATTTGAACCAAACTTGGCATGAATGATGCTTATGAGATGCTGACCAAGTGTTATTACTTTGGTGCCAATCTGTCATCTTACATGACCGACACCATTATGGACCCTATGGGAAATGCACACAAAGATCTTATAGAGAACTGCTGAATGGATTTAAATCAAACATGACATGAATGATGCCTGTCAGGTGCTGACCAAGTGTCACCAGCTGTGAACTTAATTTAACAAAAGATCTTCTTCTAGAGAAGTGCTTAATAGATTTAATCCAAACTTTGCTTATGAGAAGCTGACCAAGTGTTGTTACTTCAGTGCTGATCCATCATCCAACATGGCTGCCAGCAATGAATTGGATCCTAAGGGGAAATGCATACAAAGATATCATGGAAAACCATTGAATGGATTCAATTTAAACATTGCATAAATAAAACTGGTGAGATTTTGACCAAGCTTGTTACTTTGGTGCTGATCCGTCTTCCGACATGGCCACCAGTAGCAAAACTAAGATTAACATTGGACCCAGTGGGAAATGCATAAAAAGATCTTCTCCTCTGAAACTGCTTGAAAAATTTCAGTAGAATTTTGATATGATAGTCCTTATGTGACCCTCTTCAAAGTTTTATGTTAAATAGCTTCCAGCAGGGAACGTAGATTAACATAGGCCCCTAAGTTTGGCAACTGGATTCAAAAATCTTCACTGAAACTGCTTGAACAATTTTAATTAATTTTTATTAAAACTATCTGATTTTTATGTACATACACCACCAAAGATGGACAATCAATTGGGAATTATAGTGCTGCAGGACCCAGGTGAGCGATACAGGCTCTTGAGAGCCTCTTGTTTTTTTTGTTAAGATACAAATTTTACAGTGCATATGTACATGAGAAAAAAATCACAACAACAAATGCTCATCAGATCCTTTTTTTCAAAATATGCATGTCAGTAAGTACGATTAGGATTCAAAGTATTTCTTTACATTTTAAATTAAAGAAAAGCCCATCATAGATCCATGTCATTTTTTTCTTTGTATAAAATCAAAATTCTGCAGGCATTAGGGTTTCTATTGATTTTTCATTACTTATAATTTGGTAGTCTTTGGCCTTACTAACTAGGAATAAAGGGCTACACCGAGCGCAGCATGATACATCTGCAGCATGTCGTCCACTGAAATTTGAAAAAGTGTAATTTAAAGTGAGTATGGACATAGGAAAGAGCTTGACACAATAATAAGATGGACGCAATAAGGAGATTGACCAAGTAATTAGCTGGACACAAACTAGGGAAAATAAAAATTAGCCCTTATGACTCCTTATGATTCCTCTTTGACCCTCTATAGCTCAGAAACGGTAAGAGCTACGCCCAATCCATTGACATAATGCTGAAAGCTTATATCAAGAGGAATCAAAAGAAAAAAATCCCATTGAAATGCGATGAAAAATAAAAATTTAAGGTAATCTGTAAATTAATGATTTTGGCCCCCTTCGGCCCCTCATAGCTCGGGAATGGCAAGAGCTACGTCAAATCCGTTGAAATATCTCTGACAGCTTACATCAAGTAGAATCCAAAGAAAAAAATCCCATCGAAATCCGATGAAAAATAAAATTTTTTGGTTATCTGTAAATTTATGATTTTGGCCCCCTTCGGCCCCTCATAGCTGGGTAATGAAACAAGTTACCAAAAATCTAATAGTAGAGCTACGATAATTTTTCATTAAAAATCCTTTGGAAAAAATTGCATCCAAATCGGACTAAAAATAAAACAAGAGGCTCTCAAGGGCCTGTATCGCTCACCTGGACCATGGCCAATACATAACTTCAAATCAACTTATATGTTAAAGGGTCTCATTTTCAAACTATGTAACTAAACATTTATATTATATGATCCAACTTTAATTAAACTATTTTCCCTATTGCATGCCATCTTGGATAAGGGATGGATCTGCAGGACACAATTTTAAAGAAAATTAAGTATTGTGCCAAAGTTTATTTCCATCTGGCCAAATGGTTTTAAAGAAGAAGATCTTTGAATGTACTCCTATATTAAACTTTGTTTCCCATTGGTAGCCAATTTGCATAAGGTGCAGACTTGAAGGACATCTGTTTTGAAGGGGACCATCTAAGATACATTAATGTGACTAGCCAAGTTGTTTCAGATAAAAAATTCTTTGTATGCTCTTTCCATACAGTCGAGTAATAAATTAAGTTCCCTGCAGATGGCCATGTTGGATGACATTTAGGCATAAAAGTCACAATACATATATATATATTGTAGTCAGCACCTCAAAAGCGTCATAAATGCCAAGTTCCGTTCAAATCCATTCATGTTAATTTCATTTCAGGTTAATTACATCAACTGCTCACTAAGGGCTTTATTTACAAATATTTTTTATAATAAGCAGTCTGTGAAGCTGAAAATCTATTTCAACATACATGTCAACAGAATTCATAGTGATTTACCACTAACTTCCCAATAATATACACAATATGTTTATATAGGCAAATCATTATAACATCAAATAAGGTAAAGATTAAGAAAGTATTTTTGCAAAAAATTGCAGAAATTTGCACAAAAACACTGTTTTTGCTCTAAATTATGGAAGAAATAATTTTTTTAATGAAGTGATAGTAGGGAATTTCTCTAAAGCTTAAAAGAAAAAAGTTAACTAAAGAAGATTTGAACACAGAATTTAAAGGGAAATAACCCA